>LQNS02278165.1:12013829-12031036 GCA_001587735.2 Parhyale hawaiensis
AACAGGCTGGATTAACAACATTCAAGCTCCAGTGATAATACATATTCACTGCCAGAACGCACCTCGAGCTGAAAAATGTCAAATTCTGGATGTTTCACAGTCAGCAAAACTGCTGAGAACGTAATGGGACGCGTCCCCTCTCCCCCTGACGGAGAGGGATGAGAGGGAACCCACAAAACGTGCGTCTGATCGTGGCTCTGCCTCCACACTGCCTTCTATTCTATAGAGCCCAAGTTCTGAACCGCTGTCGTTTGTGAGAGGGAGTTTGTTTACGCTATAGAGTCGCTTGTTTCTAAGGCACTCAATCTCTACTGCCTTCAACGGCTTTTTCGCCTTCGCGCACGACTGTTGAACACTACATTTTTTACTTGATATTATATTTTCTAGAGACATAAATTACTGTCTCATGTTTAACGAAGTGGTGCAAATTCTATATTTATATATGTACCTATTTTATCCTTTATTTTTTTTGTGAATCCATGTTTTCATAACACGAGGACCTCTCGCTCAGTTTAAACTTTCTTTTTGAATTTCTTTTGGGTTTCAGTTCGTAACTGTACATATTTCGAATCAATGGGTCTTAATAGATTCAACCTTTATCGCGCACACAGAAACATCGTATTAAGAACGTGAAGCGTTTCCGTGTTGCGACTTGTACGCGGCGGGCGTAATATGGCCGTGTATGCCAAATCGTAGCAAGTCCATCTTAAGACACCCTGCACAACATATCTGGACGCTATGATGTTTTACCACCAAAAGTTTTGCCCTTGTATATCATAATAAGATATAAAGAAAGCAAGAAACCATTATAGCATTCTCATTTTTCGCAGGTATTTTTCTCATTATGTTTCTTCTATATTTACACGCCTTCGCTAACCTCTGTTTCTCATCGAAATTTTTATGAAAAGTATACCTATATCATTTGATTTATCTTCATACATGTTGCTCGTACGCTTCTACTTTCATGATTGTTTCGAAAATCACGATAACTGTTTTCCAAACCCTCAGACGAGCTGTTCTGCAGCATAAAGGCCGATTCACACTTTACTCTTTTTCCTATTGGAAAATTATAGGCATTTATGCGATGTCCACGAGCATACAGTGAGTGGCATCAAATAATAACGGATAGTCGCTATGAAATTTTCAATTGGGCTGTCCGGGACCTTCACACTTCACAGCATTCAAACATGTTCCTGGGTACGTTCAAGCAAAAAACAAGTGCCAAGTTTTCTGTGCTATATAAGTCATCCTGTAGATTAGACGACACGCCCAACAATTTATCAGCGATATTTGCTAAGCCCTCTGACTTCAGTGCGAGCGAACATTTTAGCAAAGATTTTAGTGCATACACACACACACACACACACCGCCGTGTTAGTAGGGACAAGTCGAAACATTTGAAGGTTTCGAAGTATAAACGTTCTGCAAAAGACTGCCGAGTGGTTAGGTATCCTTTCAACTGACAATTTTGCTCATTATAATTACGCGCAAAACTGGTTTAACTCATAAAATTCATTTAAATAAAAATCGATTCACACGCCATGCATTGTAGCAAGTGCTGTTATCAAACGTGCATGCGCCAACACATAACAATAGTGAGAACTCTAAAAATAAAATTCATTACCGAGTAGCTTAAGGCGTTAAAAGATAGAGGTAAAATCAACTTGACCGCATCCCCTACACGGAAACACACACACTGGTTCGTGCTGCAGATATAAGACAACTGACACAAGAAGAATGCACAGCCGCAGTCCACCAACGATCGTCAACAGCTATGGCGCAAGCGATGCAAGGCTCTTATGCAACGATCTGAGCCCTTCCCCAACCCTCCCAGTTTCTGACTAGGGTCAGTATTTCCACAACAGCTCGCAGTACGTCAAGCGTGGCAACATCTCGAGTACCTAGCTCGGACTCCCAACTCGCAACCTTCAGTGTCATTGATATGAGCACTCTCTATCCTGCCGTTACAACGGGTAAATTCTATATACAATAAGGAGTTGTAACAATTCATAGAAATACTACCCTGGGATACAACCCCGAGCAGTACCTACGCTGAATGAGTTACAGCGAGATATTGAAACCGGCAATTTCGTGAAATCTACAAAGTTTCAGCGGACTGTCGTAATTAGACGAGATGGGTTAGGGTAGATGAGATGCGTAGGGTAGACGAGGTGAGTTAGCTTACATTAGGATAGGTTAGGTTAAGGGTATGTATAGGTAAAATTACCATCACCGCCCACCCCCACTAGGAAATCCACACGCGCTGTTTGTGTGAAAGATAAATAGCCGCTAGGCCCGAGAAAAGTGCAACTGCAGTCGACAACAGCTTACCAGAGCTATTACGTCACAGGAAACAAATACGATAATCAAGCCATCAATATACCTAAATGTTGGTCAATACGGGCTTTGCAGTGTAGCACTTAGGTAGCCCTGGACAACACTTCAAAGCCCGTATTGACCAACATTTAGGTATATCCAGTCGTACCGGCTTACCACTAGCAAAACCACCATATTCCGCCCCCCCGCCAACATGCGGAACAAAACAAACATCCCATCAGCAGGAATGACTTCTCCATCATAAACTATTCCAATCCCATCGAGCTTTCAACACTAGAGTCTCTCCACATTTATAGAACCAAACCTAGCCTGCTGAACATTATGACCTCGGCTGTACCGCTTCATACCGTACACACTTAGCCTAGAATCTGCCGACTGTACAGGAGCTGACATCCGGCTCCTCCACGCAGCTCCGTTCATTTGCCTTTTAGACTTCCCCCCGCTAACACCAATGCTCCCTGATTGCTAGCTAATAAAGAAAGTTCTTTTATTTCATAGTATAGCTTAACCTTTCCTTTCTGAAGATGGGATCCTTAGTCCCGAAACGTTAAATTTTAATTCCGTCGACTGTTATTCAGTATATTTACAGTCTGCAGCCAGGGCCTCACAAATCACGTTCTCAGCAATTTAGCTGATTTTTTTATCCTGCTTTGGAGACAGAAAGCGCATTTCCTTGTTCTGACTTTCAAACAGTCAGTATACTTATGAGCAAATATAACACTAACACTATATGATCTTTGTACATTCATAAGCCGAAGAAATATATATGTCGTTAGCAGCCACACGTAGGCGTCCAATGGTCTTCTGCTTAAAGTTCGACCAAAGCGAGTTACAGTACATAGGGTAACAATAGCTACGAAACAACTGACACTTGACCTCTTCAGAACAGTGACCAAACTTCCTCACTAGCATGTTGCCCACCGCGTGGAGCTTCCGAGTTTCTTTCTCTAGATCCTGGTTATCACGAAAATCATCAGTGATTTTATGGCCCAAGGAAGAGAAGTTGTTTACATAAGTGAGCTCTACACCACTGAGATATGTTCCTTTGTCGGCCGGCAGATTTGTATTTTTATTTCTTAGGTTTAACGTACATGCAGACAGTTTTGACAGTATTTTGTTCAATACAAAGTTTGCTAACTTCATTCTCGCAAATTGAAAGTAATTTTTGGACCATGTCATTAGCATAGCTTAGCGCATTTACTGCTCTACCATTAATATGGCACCCTACTTTGGCTGCGTTCAGTTGGATGTGTATATTGTCAATGAAGATATTAAAGAGAAGAGGGAAGAGTGACCCTCCCTGCCTTATGCCATTAGTCATCCCAAACGCTGATGACATATTGCTGTTTCCCATTTCAGAAAGTGACCCCCGACAGTTCAAATTCATGGTTAGGTCAATGTTCTTGCAGTGGACTGTGAATACCAGAAACGCTGACGCTACAATCACGAATATTGAAAAAGTTGCTTCCCTGGTGAGGACGCAAACATCCGACCTTAAGCATGCAAGTGTAGCACTCTAGCACCCTGCCACAGCAGGAGAGGTTGGTTTCAAGAAGTCAGCAAGCAATAACACAAACTACCTGACATTATTACTATTAGTATTATTATTAAATACAGTGTTTTACCACCCCGATCTCTGACATTCCAAAATTTCGTAAAATCACTGGTTTCGTAATTTTAATGTACATACAGTTTTAATAATGTGGTTCAGCCACGTACCTACTATCTGTTCGACGTATCCCAGCACGATTCTCTTCATATCACATAGTTTGTTGACGCTTCCATTCTTTAGTTAAAATTCTGAAAGTTCCCCACTTTGCAGAGGAAGACTGCTTAGCTAATGCATCCTCAATAGCTCTTAAAAGTGCAGCCGCACTCACGCGATCGGATACAAGATACTTCATATCATTCATTGTTTATAGAGGAAAGTCTGACGTCAGTGGATGTGTTCGCTTCCGGCTCTCTCAACTCTGTACATAGCTACAGACTTATGCAGACGAACGCGAGCTGTGCCGAACCTGACAATATGGAAAGGTATTTGGAGTTGAAAGCTTTTAGGGTAATATCATCGACAAGTTGCATAGAATCTAAATGGAAAGTGTAAGTTTCATAAAGTTTATAGCCGATTTACACGCTAGCGATTCATTCTCATTAGATATAGGACTCAGCGACTGACTCGTTTGAACGTTTATACGTCCTTGTATAAACGCAACGGTGCGTCTAACGAAAAATTTACAAAAAGGTTAGCATTCATGTGAAATATAATAGGGTTCCCGATATCACATCAAATTAAGAGTAAGGTAGAACTGAAAAAGTTGTGCACTTTTCTGCAAGTTCAGCGGGCACAATAAGGTATGCGAACCGCCATAACTATGCATATGGGAAACAAAAAATTGCCGTGCAAGCCTGCCCTAATAGTGAGAAACGTGTTTACCCAAAAATCCGTAGGCACTCCCACGCAGCAGCGGAAAATACCTCCAATGGTGTGCTCGTGCACCAAGAACTCTAATATTTGAGCTTCATGGGCACACGTAATATTGACGGTGCACAGGGAACGGGTACTTGTTTTTGTGAGAGACAAAATAAAACGTCGGTTCCTCGAATGGCAATAACGTATTTTGAAGGTGCTCTAAGAGATAAGGTACCCCTTATATGACCGGAACTGAATCCAAGGTGGACCAGTTGAGTCGTAATGCGAATTCAAAACTTTCCCATTTTTTTCCATTTGTCGGACTAAAAGAGCATGAATACTATACCTGAATTTGAATTTGTTCGGCTGACAGAGGATGAATAGTACTACTAGTAATATGTGAGTTTGGATTGGCCGGGCCATCAGAGTTCGAATAGTTACCTCGGCCGAGGTTATGTTTTTGGTCGTGTTTGTCTGTTTGTTTGTCTGTCTGTCCCTTTGGCTGTCACCAAGATTACTCAAAAGATATGGACGAATTTTACGAAATTTACAGGAATTATTAGGCATGTTAACAGTAACAGATGATTAACTTTTGATGAAAATCCGTTCATCAGTTTGTTTGTTTGTCAGCCTACGTTTTCTTAGTCCCATAACTCAAAACGTTATGGAAGGATTTTTATGAATTTCACACGAGTTGTTAGGCATATTCCGAAGAGCAACTGACCAAATTTTTGAGACGAGTTGTTTGTTCGTTCGTTCGTTTGTCACAGTGTTTGATTCTATGCTTGTTAGTACAATAACTCAAAAAGTTATGGATGGATCTTAATGAAAATTACAGGAATTGTTAGTAATGTTAAAAGACAAATGATTAAATTTTTGAGATAATCGGTTGGTCCGTTTGTGTGTTTGGCTTATATTTGTCATAATGTTTGTTAACAGCGTAACTCGAAAAGTTATGAACGGATCTTACGAAAATTCCAGAAGCTGTTGCTACTGTCAAGAGGCACAAATGATTATATTTTGGTGTTGATACCAAGAAAATCATGGTTTCAGAACCCATTAGAATTTTTCATTACCGTTGCCTAGCTTGGCAACAATTTCAGTAATTCTTAGGATATTAGCCAGTATTATTCGATGTCTCCAAATAAGCGATTTACAAATGTTGCAAGTTCAAGATGTGTATAACTATTCGCTTCTTACGTTCTTCCGATCGCTCATACATAACCATTCTCTTGTCTTTCAACAATATTACGGATCACTCATACCTCATCAAAACTACGAGATGAGACGCTTCATTCTTAATCTTCCAAATGTTCGGGTTGATGTAGAGAAACGTTCAACTATTTTCCAAACTGTATCACTTGTTAATCGAATTCCTACACACCTACTAGATCCTATGTCTAATGACGCCTATAAAAAACGGTTTAAGGATTATATTATGCAATTGTATTAGTCTAATTACTACTTGTTACCCAAAAAAGTTCTACAACTTTTCTATGGGTTATGCAGATATATTACTGTACGTATATTGTACTCAAAAAGTTTTCATTATTGTAATGTTTATCTGTGTGTAATAAACCTATCAAGCATAAGATATCTTCCTATAATAACCCGACAAGAAGCTCAAGACCAGTAGTCAAGTACGCATTGCAGACTGACTGAATAAAGCACTGTTTTAAACCCAGCACGCCTCTCCGTGCACAGACGAAGACCCCTGTAATAACCGTGGTTGTAACAGCACACCACGGAGGGTATTTCCCGTCGATGCACGGGGCAGCGTGCTACTTTAATGCCAACACATTTCCTTGCAAGAGACAGTTAATTTCAAGCACGCAGCTATGTCTGCCTGCAGGACAATGAGAGGAAGTATACCGAACAAATTAAAATGCTTCATGATGGCTAAGTCAAGCACGGAATTCCCTCGGCTTGGAGAGCGCAAGGGAAAGTCAGCTAATACCCCTCAAAAACAAGGCAGTTAGCTGCATGTGTTTTGCACTAGAGACCGACAGAATGAGCGCGGATATCGAACGGGCACCGCGAAGCCGATAAACCGATAGGCTAAGAGCGGTAAAAGAAGCCAACGAACGAAACATCGCCGCGCGTCTGCCAATACGTCGCTAATGACGAGAACATTGGAAACCTTTGAGCAATGTGGAGCTTCCGATTGTAAGTATGCCGGTCTCGGTACATGCGTCAGTGAGATATGAATTTTCATTGCAAAATATTATCCAATTTCACTTATTTATTATTAATCTTTCAAAATAGGATATGTCTCCACCGTCCAGCTTAAATACGTAAATGTTCAATATCAATATATACATAGGGTTATAAAAAAGAATACGGCTACATTCTTTTTTAGAAGTATGAATAAACCGAGGGCTTTCTATGGAACACAGTTACGGTATATTTTAGAAAAAAAAATATTTACTTCAAAAGAGTGAAATTTCCTTACATTATGCAGAAACACAACACATATATACCTTGTTTTCAAGAATCTTCGTAAGGCGTCGACTGAAAAGGTAAGGAAGGGTTGATATTACAGTGGACGTTGTGAAGCTGAAAAGTTCTCAATCGTCCTCGATAGGGATCCAGGCTTGTAACCTGCTCTCCAATACTATAAACTCTTCTTCTGATGATACCCCACAGGTTCTCAAGGGGATTCAAATCAGGACTATTTGGAGGCCATACCATAACCCTCTCATTTTTAAATCAGCATCCTTGAGCCAGTTAAAGGTGTACTGAGATCTATGAGCAAGGTCATAATCATGTTGAAAAACCATGCTTTTGCCCAAGACAGCGGTTGAAAAAGCAACCATGGCACGAGCAGGTTTTTGAATTACGCTTTACCCCTTAGGTTTATCTTGTATGTTCCAATGATAACATCGCCTTTGATTCCAGCCCAAAACATCATGCTTCCACGGACTTGCTAACAACGAATCTGAAAATATGGGTTGATGCCCCTTCATTCTGCAACAAGATGACCATCCATATGGCCCATCAAGGAAAGCACGACACACATACGTGAATACAACATTTTTGCAATCCACCATGAGATACCTGTGTGGCCATTCTAGCCTTTTAATGCTATGAGGTTTGTTTAATGCAAGTGGTACTAGGGGCTTTAGTACTTTACCAAGGGTCTGCAGGGTTTTGCATAGCGTTGGCTTATCTATTTTCCAGAGGACAGCGTCATCAGCACAGTTTTGCTCGTGCCATAGGGTGTCCTTGCCAGTCTAGCCTGTAGCCTAGATTTTCAATTGGCGAAAATCCCGCACGTAGATGTCCGCAAATGATCGCTCTTGGGCATTTTTCTCCTCTTCTTGCGACTATGCACAAAATTCTTGATGGCTAGATGCCCACGATTCATTTTTTTTACATATGCCTAGCATACTGTATATAGACATGACTGTGTCACGAATGGAAGCAACTCTAGAAGGATCGGCATCAGTACGACAAAGTTTTTTGCCCATATTGGCTCGAGAAGGACAACTTGCATAATGAAGCCGGACGGCTTCCACGTGACTAATCGATACATAATGTCATACTGTAATTTACGAAAAAAACTACACAAAATTTTAGAAAAAAATATTTCTTCTTTTAATGGTAATCTTTGATAAGTTTTAGTTTCTTTTGTATATATTAATCTCTATTTTCACTTAATTGCAAAACCAATTATTTTTTTCATAATATGAAGGCTAATGCAAGGTACAAATCATGCTATTCCACCGAGAAATCTCAACTTTATGTACCCGCTATAAATTCAAAAACATCCTCATAACGCCAAAGAACTCGGGAGCGATATGAAATTTTTACGATGAGCAGGCGTCCTCCTACAACTTTGATGCGACTTTCCTTCTTCGAGAAGCATCAAAGTTTTCGCCAGTAATGAACTAACTGAAGTCACGCCAAAAAGGGGCAGGCGGAGGCTCCTTATTAGGATGCGGGCCTCAAGTTACGAGACTGTCGTATAGGCGAGCCGCAGCAGCAGTGGGATATTGCCAAGCTGTTGCAGGAAGTGGCAAGCTGACTCATTTACCCTTCACCGGACGGCCTAAAGAACGCTTTCCTAGGAATAACACTTTGGAAATAATCAAGATGCACGGTTGGTCTAAACCAAATAAAAAAAACATGATTTAAACCAACAAAATAAAATAATAACTAATGATTTTTTTTTTTTTTTGGGTTGTATTCAAATTTTTGGTTTTTACTAAAAAATTTTGCAAAATAGACCATTTTACTGTTAGTAATTATTAAATTTTATTTACAAAACTGAAAGGATGAATTACTGTATTTCTATTTATAGGAATCCGTTTGACTGTCAAGATAGATTGGGTTGATTATTGTTTATGTTAATTAAAAACCTCTAACTCATTGAATTTTGTGTTATTTCAATTTAAAGATGCATATCTAGTCATACTCTGGTAAGCTAGCAGCTACTAAAAATTAGAAGTTATAGTTGCTATTAGATAGCTAGTGAGCTCATGAGAAGGATGTAGACATAGCTACTTCACTTTCTTCAGTACAATACTCTGCTTTTAATTAGCTAATTAATAGCTATTTTAGTCGTGATTTCTTTGTATTTTAAAGTGTTTCTAAGTTTTTCAAAGGATAATATAGCTATGTCACTTTCTTTAGTTCATTACTCTGTTTTTAATTAGCTAATAGCTAGCGGTTCTGTCACTTCATATTTGTAATTTGAAGTGTTTTCAAGTTTTTCAAAGGATTCTATGTTAAAATGATAAATCATAGCAATCTGAAGGTTGGACAATTAATAAATGTAGCCATAGAAATACTGGTACTCTGCAAACTGCTTTTTGTTAACCCATTCTTCTTAAAATTATTATTCTACGATAGGAAGTTGAAATGAAGACAAAGATTGTAAATTATTTGCTAGCTATATGTTCACAAAGCAGGAAATCCATTGAAATTTATTGAACCAGAAAAAACAAACAACAAAATACAAATAATATCTTATTTAAACAAAAAAAACATGGTTTTTGCCAACCCTGGAAGTACCTAACTAACCATAATGGCCACTGGGAAGTAAGGGATTATAAAACTGGCCAATGAGAGGGTATTCGAGAATTAGATTTAAAGAGGCTTTACAGTGTATATGAAGAAGAAAAAGAAAAAAAAATGGCAGAAAAAGCAGACCTGCAAACTGATTTGTCACTAAGCGTTAAACTTTTACCATTACACCCTCTAGTGTTCGAATTAAACATCACTATGCGCAGAAATAGCACTCTTTGTACCATTCACAAGCGTGTGCAGTAGAAAATAAAGGGTTAACAACTTATCGCTTGTTGTGCCCGTGTGAGAACGTAGGTATCTAGGGAAACAAAACATTGCAGTTGCCACGAAATTTGATACTGAATTGAGGCCTGGAGCCTGAATATCGTAAGCTACGGTGAGTGGGTAAGTACTTAGGGGTAAATATGTTCCAAACCTCGCTGCTATGAGTAAAGCAAACATAACAGAAATGCAGGGCTGTGGATAGAGCGGCAACACTTAACTGCAACAGTTGTTGCACTAGCCGGAGCATCATTAATTCCAAAGCCCTTACACTAACCGCACAATCATAATTTCCCACGCCTGTTGCACTAGCCGCACAATCATAATTTCCCACACCTGTTACACTAGCCGCACAATCATAATTTCCACTGCCTGTTGCACTAGCCGCACAATCATAATTTCCACTGCCTGTTGCACTAGCCGCACAATCATAATTTCCACTGCCTGTTGCACTAGCCGCACAATCATAATTTCCACTGGCTGTTGCACTAGCCGCACAATCATAATTTCCACTGCCTGTTGCACTAGCCGCACAATCATAATTTTCGTGCCTGTTGAAAGAACCGACCCGTCATCTGGAGGTACAACTGTAAATTGCACGGTTTTTGTACACACCGGACTACAGCCGGTCATATACCTCGCCACTTGCCACAACTGCCATAACCTCACCACCTGCCAATACAGCCACAAACCACACAATTTGCCGGAACTGCCATAAACCATGCCACCTGCCAGCGCTACCATAAACCACACCATGCAGCTGCAGATACTGCCATAACCTTCAGCACTGCCTTAAACCTCTCCCTCTGCCGGCACTGCTATAAACCGCCTCACCAGCTGCAAGCACTACCATAAACCGCCCAACCAGCTGCCGGCGCTGCCATAAACCGCCTCACCACCTGCCAGCACTGCCATTAACCGCCTCACCAGCTGCCAGCACTGCCATAAACTGCCTCACCAGCTGCCAGCACTGCCATAAACTGCCTCACCACCTACCGTCACTGCCATAAACCGCCTAACCAGCTGCCAGCACTGTAATAAACCGCCCCACCAGCTGTCAGCACTGCCATAAACCGCCCAACCAGCTGCCGGCACTGCCATAAACCGCCCCATCAGCTGCCAGCACTGCCATAAACCGCCCCACCAGCTGCCGGTACTGCCATAAACCGCCTAACCAGCTGCCGGCACTGCCATAAACCGCCCCATNCAGCTGCCGGCACTGCCATAAACCGCCTCACCACCTACCGTCACTGCCATAAAACACCTAACCAGCTGCCGGCACTGCCATAAACCGCCCCACCAGCTGCCGGTACTGCCATAAACCGCCTAACCAGCTGCCGGCACTGCCATAAACCGCCCCATCAGCTGCCAGCACTGCCATAAACCGCCTAACCAGCTGCCGGCACTGCCATAAACCGCGTCACCACCTACCGTCACTGCCATAAAACGCCTAACCAGCTGCCGGCACGGTCATAAACCGCCCCACCAGCTGCCAGCACAGCCATAAACCGCCCCACCAGCTGCCGGTACTGCCATAAACCGCCTCACCACCTACCGTCACTGCCATAAACCACCTAACCAGCTGCCGGCGCTGCCATAAACTGCCTCACCACCTACCGTCACTGCCATAAACCGCCTAACCAGCTGCCAACACTGCCATAAACCGCCCCACCAGCTGCCAGCACTGCCATAAACCGCCCAACCAGCTGCCGGTACTGCCATAAACCGCCTAACCAGCTGCCGGCACTGCCATAAACCGCCTCACCACCTACCGTCACTGCCATAAAACGCCTAACCAGCTGCCGGCACTGCCATAAACCGCCCCACCAGCTGCCAGCACTGCCATAAACCGCCCCACCAGCTGCCGGTACTGCCATAAGCCGCCTCACCACCTACAGTCACTGCCATAAACCACCTAACCAGCTGCCTGCGCTGCCATAAACCGCCTTACCACCACCACCTACCGTCACTGCCATAAACCTCCTAACCAGCTGCCGGCACTGCCATAAACCGCCTCACCACCTACCGTCACTGCCATAAAACACCTAACCAGCTGCCGGCACTGCCATAAACCGCCCCACCAGCTGCCGGTACTGCCATAAACCGTCTAACCAACTGCCGGCATTGCCATAAACGCCTCACCACCTACCGTCACTGCCATAAACCGCCTAACCAGCTGCCAGCACTGCCATAAACCGCCTCACCAGCAGCCAGCACTGCCATAAACCGCTTCACCACCTGCCAGCACTGCCATAAACCCCTCACCACCTGCCAGTACTGCCATAAACCCCTCACCACCTGCCCGAGAGGCCAGTACAGCAGCCGCTGCGCAGCATCAGGCCGACATCAGCAGCGGAGCACGGCCGGCCCACTAGGTCATGCCAAAGGAGAGCCTTATCGCTCAAGCAAAAAACTCCCGCCACTTAATTTGGCAAACAGTTGACGTGCAACGACAAGGTCAGGAGCGCGAGTGCAGACTACGAGCACAAAAAAAAAAAAATGCACACAGGAGGACAGTGCGCTAATGAGGTGAAGAGAGGCTAATAGGTGTAATAACCCTGCTCCTTTCTCCCAATGTGTCTTCCTTCCCCAGTCAGAAATTATGGTATGGAACAACGATGATTCTGGCAGAGATCTTTGGTTGTTTATTATCGAAATATCCTCCACATTCAACCATTTATGGAGTGCATTATGGTAGAGATATACCACAACCCTCGACCATTGCCAACTATAATACCCAACCATACATATCCAACTACAACCAATAAGGTTTTGGCTGCACAACCATGATCTACCGTAGTGAACCGTAAGAAACACCATTTACAACCAAAATCGACTGTGTTCAGCGAATGATACAACTATATTCTAACAATATCAACTTTTTCTACTCTTGACGTATGATACATGCACTAGATGCCTGCTTCGTTAGCTGATGATTAGTTGCTTGTACAAAAAAAAAAAATAGTTTAATTCATACGTGCGGGTTAGACCTGCAGCTCAGAATGGTCAAAGGCTCTAAGATTCAGAACGATACTACAGCAAGAGCATGAACCAGTCTGTGCGGTTACCGCACGTTTATATACAACGTCTTTAACTCTAAGCCGGAATAGGGCCATACTACACAATTCAGAGGAAGTCACAAATCGATTGATGACTTTTGACCGTACCCGTTGTCAGGGTACGTAAGGCTAACTATATCATAAAGCTTGACGTCCTTTTACATGAAGCTAGTAGGCATAATTTCTTGATAAAACTTTATTGATATACACTGAATGAGCATAAAAATAGATGACAATATTTCATCAAAGACTGCAATACTGTTAAACAAGGGATACAAAAAATAAATGATGATGATGAGTAACAACGCAAAAGTGGTGGAGCGTTAATAAAATGAGGAAATTTCAATAGACAAAAATAACGTCAAGGCGGTTAGCGTCCATACATACCTTGCAATCGTTTGCAATTCATCGACAGGAAAGAAAAAACTGAAAATGTGCACAATTTTTGTACTAAAATATGAATTTGGAGATGTTTTGCATGCAAGTTTAGACAGCGTGTAAAATTATTAGTACCCAACAGAAACTTTTGAAATTTATAGTTATTGTGAATATATCCTCTCCACTTAAGTTAATTTTTACCTACAGGATGAAGATGCATGTACACTTTATTGTTACGAGATGAACTGAATTTGTAATCGAAATTTACTGGTAGATTTTGCCAATTGCTAAAATGGGACATAATATATGTAGGTGTGTATAATAATTAGTGATCTGCTTTTATTTGGGCAATTTAAAAGTTCTAACATGGGTCGTAAGGTGGATTTATCAGACAAGGAGAAGGGAAAATAGTGCAGATGCTAGCTGATGGCCAATGGCCGTCACCATCGCAAAAAAACTGGACCGACATCCTTGCACTGTGAGGAAGTGCACTCGGAACCCTACCTCATCTCGAAAAAAAGAGTGGAGCCAAAATTTCGAAGATTTCTGAGCGAAACTTGCGGGCGGTGCAAGCGGCAAGCGAGAAAGAAGAAGTTGTCTACCAGTAAGCACGTTTTCGAAGCCGTTGGTGTGAGTAAAGTGTGTAAGAGTACCTGGTGCAAGATCCTGCGGTCCGTAGGACAGACTAAAAAGCCAATTTGTCACCCCCCCCTTGACGCCGCTACACAAGGAAAAACGATTAGATTTTGGAGTTTATACAATGAAAATTATGGTTTCAGAGCCAATTTGAATTTTTTCTCCCGTTGCCTCGCTTGGCGGAGGTATGCGCTCTCAGAATGCTCTAGTTTTCTTATTTTAATGTTCCTATCTAGGTAACCGCAACATATAAAGAATAACATCACAATACGTTTTCCTTAGAACGCATTTGACCACCACTCACAGAATCTTTAATTGATACAATATAAAGATACAACTTGAATTAACAATGTATGCATTAATGAAGTAAAACAGAAGTACATTGCGCAATTCCAAAAATTGTTAGCTCATGTAGATACAAAATGCGTAAACGAAACAATGTGCAAATTAAAATATTATCATATTGGAATTTACTAAGAAAAGCTAATTAGTTTGATATTCCTAATTTACATGGCACAGTTCGAGCTACATGAGTCTATGCTCTACCATATATAGTCGTCAAACAGCCATGCAATATCATCGACCTTCGTTTCCTGACAATCTTTAAACAACCAATATTGCCTCCACCAATATCGACCTGAATATACTAAAATCAACGTTATGTTTTGGTCGACATATCTACCATATTGTTCCATCATCCATCGACCTTAATCTCTAAAACACCACTATATTCTACTATAATCACAACCTTTATTTCCGACTGGGTCCTGCGTTTTCCTTAGTAAGTTCGACCGTTACGCTTTCAACATTAGACAACAAAATAATACTTTTGTTCAGTGGAATTTTCACACGTGCCCGTTAGTAAATTTAAAATATGCTGCCGGATTGTTGAAATTAAGTCGTAGCTAAGATACGAGTCCGGGGGCATGGATGATAAATAAAACTTTTGGACAGCGATAGTTTCACACGTCCCAGCTATAGTAATCAGAACTACGTTATACTGGCATGTATTTGTTTATTAATGTATCAGTTTGTATTCTTCTGTCACGCTCTGTGGAAATATGATAGGAAAAAATAGAGTCACATCCAGGATACGTGGTAGTAATCAGGCAAACCTGGGACGCACCTTTTAATTTTGCTCTGAAATCAATGGTTTGCGAGGTACAATCCGAGCCAATAATTTTTCCTTATTTCTTGCGAGAAACCGTTTTCCTAGAGACCGCCTTTCTCGTTCAGGTACGTACAAAACGAACGAGATTGATGTAGCTATCTTGAAACGATCTTTTAAAGACAATCTATAACAATTCCTTACAGAAGTCACTGATGGCCTGCCGGCTTTCGGTTTTGGTTTAAGTGTTAGGTCAGTCTTGAATCTACTGATAACACTATCAACTTGATAACGATACCAGCAATTTTAGAAACTAACTTTCCATCTTTGTGATTAGCTAGAAAGAACAGTACTTCTTGAAGAGGCAAAGCTTTCCGCATTTGTTGTTCTTGCCGCCATATTGCTTGAAAACAGTTCGAAAAACGTTTGACAGTCGTCTTGTATATATAAGTTCCAAGAAAGTTGTTGAAAAGAAATTGGTACATAAGTTGAATATTATTACATTGATTGGGACAATATTATTCATGTGTTCTTTAACCTTTGGTCAGGGTAAAATATGCATTTTTCTGTTTTTAAGTTGAATACTTACGCTTAATGATGAACGTAAAATCCTTGTACGTAATTTATACATACATGTTCCAATTATACTTAATGAAACGTTTGTAAATTCACAGGCATGCATATCAAACAACAAATTTTATATAAGATGTGTTCTTTTCCCGTTCCTTGTATATTTAGGTCATTACTTTACTAAGCAAGATGTTTGCGGTTCTACAATATAGGTATATCTAAACAAAATAAATGGGCGAAATATCCTGGAAAATATTGGTCTAGGCCAATGTTGAGCATTTTACACAGGAAAAATACAGATAAATCCCCTAATTTCGAAGATCATAATTTATCGATACTTCAACTTCGTTGAAATTTTGATACCGTAGCACATAATTTGACCCCCGATCTCTCAATGAGTTCACATCAAAAATTTAATGCTTCGTGCTTCGTCTTCAACATACAACAACAATAAATATAAGATACGGGAAGTTTAAAACGTAGAATTACAGTATATTATATTGATTGGCGGTAGGGTAACCCTAAAATATTTCTCAACTACCTATACGTTTTTTTTCTGCGAGCTTGTGAGAGAAATTTTGCTAGCTTTTAAAGACAATTTTACTTGTTCCTCATTTGTTTTAATCCAGCAACGTGTTCTTTTGTTAGAATATTTTCTAAAGAAATTAGCGTATTTACCTGAAAAGAAAGACTTCGCAATTTTTAAAAATCATCAATCAGGACGCAGCGAAAGCGCAATGTTGAGACAAAACGCCTCATTTGCTCATGGTCTATACATACGATAGCCAATATGTCATGAATGCTTCGAATGCTTAGTAACTATCTCAATAAACCTATCTATCCACCGCCAGTATTCCTTTCACAAAAAACACAAAATTTAGCTCAAGTTCCCACGTGTAATTGCCGAGAAAAAGAAAATTAAACTCAGCTTCAAAATTTCACCAGGTCTGCAATCCAGCTGAGGAGCCGCTCCTTAATTTGACGGCTTGTTCTTAAGTCCGGCAAATTTCTTGAGAGGCGAAAAATGCCAACACATTTTGCCGGACCGCAATTTTCCACGGAATTTCTTTGCCCCTTTTGTCGGCTCTCCATCACATCAGTCTCAGATCTGCCACAAATTGGGTTCTTGGATAAAAGGACTCTTCGCCAGGTTTTTTTAGCCTCGTTTATTCCTTGAAAGCTCGTCAGTTAATTCGATACGACATAAATCGCTTGCGGCCCGCGTGGGCACCGAGAAGAGTGTTGCCCTAAAACAAGCACGGCTTCCTGAGTGTAAATAGAAAGCTATAAGTCTTCGCCTGTTTAGATCTCACTACCATCTCAGGGAGACGACAAATAACTCTAGTTCGTTATTAATTTCGGTCAGAACTTCAAGGATGTGGATACGTAAACACAGCTATGTATAAGTTATTTAATC
>LQNS02278165.1:12036176-12053968 GCA_001587735.2 Parhyale hawaiensis
GGGGAGGTTCTCCCGCCATACGCCGCTTCATCAAAAGAAGGGAAGGGAGTGGAAAAAGAAAGGAGTAGCAAGGATTAGAAAAACTGATTAAATTTATGATATGTATATCGCAGACACCACACGTCCTATAAGGGTATTCTCCGAAGTGTGTCTGGACTGCCACTAGCTCCGATCTAAAGACGGACTAAGCGGTGTTGCCACCCAGGTACGATGTATTAGGAAGAAAACCTAAGTATAGGTAAATATTCCCTGACACTGAGCAGAGACCAGAAATACACGTCTTGGCGTGCTGAAGCAACACGGCTACTGCATGTTTAACTTCGGTGCACAAGACAACACGATGTCTCAGGGACCAAAGGATTTTAATAGTTGATAACACTCCTTGTTAAGGACAACGATTGACTCAGTGAACGAACTATTAGGCTGAGGTCACACTTGCATTCGGGCGAGCCACGGGAAGCGAGGACGGGCAGCTCACTCGTCGTCCTGCAGTATATTTCAACTCGGTAGCATAGATACGGTAGCATGAACGACATGTGAGCTACGTATCCTCGCAACACGTTTGTTCCTATGGCTGTGTAGTGTGGTTCCGGTATAGGGTGTGTTGTTCCAGTGCGCGGGTACACGAATAGATGATGGAGCTCTGGAACTGCATGGAGGTTTTGGAAGCTTAAACTAAGAAGATAGAGTAATGAATAGAATAACGAAAACTGGAAGACCATCAACATCAACGCGCCGGAATTTTTAATACCACTGTAATTGCTAAAAGTAGATTAAATGTTACAAAGAAGCTTGTTGTTGAATAGCGTGTCTACGAAATAACGCACTGGTGACGGAGTTTGAACAGGAGGAAAATAATATTGCTGAGAATGAATTAATGAAACGAAGCTAAAATGCGGCAAAGGTTTCGCAATTTAATTTTACCGTAAATGAATAGCAGCGTAAAAGCGTGCTACCGTAGAGAACGAAAACGTGTTCCTATTTGTTACTGTGCAGAATGATAACCTAATTGTAGTTGTTAGCAAACACAATAACCTTACCATAGTAGTTGCTGAATACAATAAAGCTTCACTCTGGTTATTACCGTGCAGAAAGATAGCCTTACCCTCGTTGTTACCGAAGACAATAATTTTACTATTGGTTAGCGAACACAATAATTTTACTTCCTGTTCCCGAACACAATAATTTTACTACTTGTTGAAGAACACAATCATTTGGCTATTTGTGGTCGATCACAACAATTTTACAACTTGTTGTTAAATACAATAATTTTACTAGGTACTTGTTGCCGAACACAATAATCTTACCCAAGTTTTTGCCGTGCAGCAGGATAACCTCATCCTAGTTGCTGTTGAACACAATAACCTTACCCTAGTGGTTGCCGTGCAGTATGATAACCTAACTCTAGTTGTTGGCATACACATGACCAACTTTTCCTAGTTCTTGCCATGCAGAATTTTTTTCTAGTACTTGCCGCACAGAACAACTTGTCTCTAGTTGTTGCCATAACCTTTCCTTAGCTGTTGCCGTACAGATGCCGTTTTCCTCATTGTTGCTATCAATAAAGATGACCTACCTTTGGCAGTTGCCGTAATTATGACATTTCCTCATTTGTTGCCATATATAATAGATGAAAGCGGGGCTTTAGGCACCACGAGGCAATAGACACCATTGAGGCACCAGCTATCTTGTTGCAAAGTGTTTTCATGGGATATTAAGCACTTTATTTGACTACCTAGCGTAATCAGACGCCTTGTTTGAAATCAGAGTTCAAAAGCAGCAGTTGATACATGTATAAAGGCACTGGTTTCGTGAGGGGCGAGTAATGCTCCATTCCGAATCAGGGGTGCCCCGCTGTACATCCAAAACAAGCATTCACTAGCTGTGGGGATCTAGAACGATAAGCTTTCAATAGCTGTTGCCATACAGAATGCAAAGCTTTCCCTCGTACCAGTAGAGAATGATACCTTCGGCTAGTAGTTGCAGTACAGATCAGCAGGTGTACTGTCGGATGAAATAGTTACAACTACTGTAATATTGAGCATTCCAGTTAATTGAACTTAACTGCTCCCACAACATAGCCCAACTAACAATTTTCGTAGGAGCCAGGGGACAACGCACGGTCGAGAAACGCAGCGGCCGCGGCACCTCCGATGCGCTACGGCGCTGCTCGGTCACCCTGTCCGTTTTCGGCTGGTATCGGCGACCCCGTTCCGAACAAAATACACCTGAACAGTGCGCTCTTCGCCGCAGTGTTTCTGCAGTGTTCCAAAGATATTCCACCGATACTCGGCCCCGCGCCTTGGCTGAAGTAGTAGGAGTTCACAGCTATTTTGGCCAGTGCGTGGAATATTTGCGGAACACAGCAGGAACGCGGCGAAGCGCGCACTGTTCGGCTGTATTTTGTTCGGAACGAGGTCGCCGATACCAGCCAAAAACGGGCAGGGTGACCGAGCAGCGTCGTAGCGCCTCGCAGGCGATGCTGAATTCGTTTCTCGATTGTGTGTGTACCATATACAGCCCTCGCTTCTCCGCAGACTGTGATGGGGAATTTGTGAAGCCTTCTAGACGAAGAAAGCTACATTGTGTTTCGCACAAAATATAGCGCTTAGAACTAGTTTTTATCTTCTCTAATGCAAAGTGTTCTAGTTAGAGGATATTGATCGCGAATAAGTGTTCGTGTTTTCCAGTACGAGCAAACGATAACAAGTATCCGAACAATCCCTACTAAAATATCAACTACATATAGCTAAAATTATTACAACGACTCAAACATTGGAGGGAAAAGAAATTCTAATTAAACACACTATAAGCAAGCAAGATTATTAGCAGAGTACTTACCATGGCACTGTGGAAAATTTTCAGATATTTAGATCTTTGCATACTAGCGAAACAGAATTCCTCACGAACGCCCACAGCCGGCAACACAGCACACCGAGCCCCCTCCCTCCGTCAAAGAAAACTGCACACGGGGCTCGGGGTCACAAGTAAAGTCCCACACTGTCGCCACCACAGCCTCTCTTTCGCTGTGCTGTATTAATTAAATAGCTACTATAGTGTAATAATTATCACCCTCGAACGAAGCGAAGAGTGTGATAATGTTTTTGTTGAAGATTCAACGATTAACGATTAATTCAGTACACAATTGCAATTTAACGTAGGTAATATTAGCCCAAGGAGCACAAAGACCGTTCCAAAAACTCAAGCGGAGCCTTTACGAGTGCAGACATATATTAACATAAACAAAGGGTCGAGCACAATCACAAGAGAAGCACACACGCGCTGTCGCTAATGGCACAGCAAATTTTAATCAGAAAGCGCGGCTGGCGTCATGGCGACCGAGCGAAAGACTTTGCTTAGTTGATTGCGAGGCTTGGAACGACGTGGCCGAAGCTGGTGAGACGCTGCCGATAGACTTCGGTACTGGTGCGGCTGCAGAGGGAGATGTCTGGGTCCGGTGTTCTTCCTTGGTTGGCAGAGATGCATACGTGGGTATTGGTACGATATCAGAGGGAGATGTCTGCGTCCGGTGTTCTTCCTTGTTTGGCAGAGATGCATACGTGGGTATTGGTACGATATCAGAGGGAGATGTCTGCGTCCGGTGTTCTTCCTTGTTTGGCAGAGATGCATACGTCGGTATTGGTACGATATCAGAGGGAGATGTCAGGGTCCGGTGTTCTTCCTTGTTTGGCAGAGATGCATACGTCGGTATTGGTACGATATCAGAGGGAGATGTCAGGGTCTGGTGTTTTTTCTTGTTTGGCAGAGATACATACGTGGGTATTGGTGGGGCTACATAGGGTGCAGGCTGGGTCCCGTGTTCGTCAATGTTTGGCAGAGATGCATGTGAGGTTAGAGGTACAGAGAAGACTTACTGTTTTCCAATGTGTTCGCTGTTTTCACTCGATGCCTGATGATCTCAAAGCTCAAATGCATGGCCGAGCATTCAAATTTGCGTTCAAAGACTTTATCATATCAAGGTATCACACTTAGCAAATATTTTAATTAGAGATTTTCTTTTTGAGCTTTAAGTTATAGTGAAATAAGTATAACGTGCCAATGAGTACAAATACTCGCAATATACATTACTTGATCCTAGTCTTATACTACTACTTTACTAAAATTGTGGAAATGATGTATAATAGACTGTTAAAATTGGAAATTCTTATGTTAGCTTAAGCGATACGATAGTTACCCTTGTACAAAACAGTGGTTGTTATATTTCGAATTTTATGTCGGGCTGCTCTTACTAGGCTTTTTACAATTTCATACAGTTCAGAGAGTGGCGTAATGAGCTTTTTGCTTGTATGTACTTCCGGTTAAAATTCAGACACAAACAGTGCAATATGATAAGATTTTGAGTACCGATGAAATTACTGGTATTGTTGCCCACAAATAATAGCCATACCTACCTGATAAAAATGAAAATTGATCAAGTATAGCTATCTTACGACTAGATGAACTGGCAAAGACGATATTGGTTAGAACAAATTAATAGCACCTTTTAGCATATGCATAATCACAGCTTAGCTTTGTGCTCTGATCATAGTATTGCATTGGAGGTTTAAAGTTGGTTGGCTTGATTATTATGAGGATACACAGTTAGCGATAGGAGTGTTTTACTTGTGGTTCCTGCAGATAAGTCGATTTCTATCATTTACGGCTGAATTAATTTAGAAGGATAATTTCACCCCGCAATGAATGTTTGTGATCGATTAGCAGAAATAGTTTTGAAATTGCAAAGTTTCTTCTCTGATATACGAGAGATCATATGAATATTCTCGCTTTACTATATGTCATTTTTTCGTTTAGTTGCCTGAGTTCAATAGTGATATGATAGGACATTGTTGACTTTTGTGGACAGTTGGCGTCACAAGCGACCCGCTCGCTTTTAGCAGGCTTCTTTTTATTTTAGTATATAATGTTGTAATCATGTGCTTCGAACTTGTATTGAGAGAACAATAAAGGTATAGAAGTATGTCGGTATTGGTGCAGCTGCAGGGGTCATGGCTGGATCCGGGGTTCTTCCACGTTTAGCAGAGATGCAGACGTCGGCATTGGTACGATATAGCTCTTGCGGGCCGCTCGGCTTGCGTGAATCGGCCTCCTCTGACTGGCAGGGGCAATATGATGCCACTGCGGATGGTCCCCGTATCACTCGCGGGCCGTCCGACTTGCAAAGCGGCCTGCAGCTGTTGTCCGTAGCGGCTAGCTGCTTTGGCTAGCGTGGGGATCCCTCCTTACACGCAAGAGCCAGGAAAGACCGAGGGCGCAGACGTCGTCGAGTGGTTCCGCTAAGGCTTTAGCGAAGGGATCGTAGGTAGACCTGGGAGTGCTCTCTTCGCCGTGTTTAGTCCGCTAAGGATAACCAATTCGTGATCCTGGTCATGTGCCACACTGCGATAGTGGTGTTCCTGATAGGTTACCCACTCAGGCGTAACCTGTCCTTCGAGAAAAAAACGCAGCTTCAAGGTTAGCGAAACAATGTAGTGGAAGCTCGTTTTATCTCGGACTACGTTTGGAAATCCGGTGTTACACCGTATCTGAGATAGTACAATCGATGGTCAAATACAAGATATTACTTAACTCTAGAAGCAACACTTTGTTCGCACGACACAAATATAAACTTCATAGAATACTAGTTGAAGTTACATTTAAGAACTTGTGACTCTTTTGTATACGGTGGACAACATGAGACAACAAGCATAAGAATGGTGTATGAATTCAAGCGGTGTCTCAACCAAGTTGCAAGCGCCCGCAGCGCTGCTGGACATAGGTAGTACGCAAAGCAGGCGGTAGGCCCACTGAACGTCGGAGAAGAGACTCTGAGCGGCCGCCACCAGCGTGTTGAAGGGTGACTATGCTATTTTCAGTGAGTGGATTCCAGGTGGCCTGACATTAACGAATCTGATTCTCTACAAAAAATATGAACATTGCTTGACTCCTTCTGCCTTTTTTTTGGGTGGAGTTACAGATTGAATGCCATCATTTTTGATGGCCAGCTAACTCAAAATTTTTGCTACTTTTCACATCTCAGACAACCCACATGACTGCTTGAAAAAAAAAAAAATTATCATTGTGACTCAACTCCTTCTGCCTCTTTTTGGGTGTATAGACAAGAATATTCATCGCCGTCATTTTTGATGGCCAGCTTATTCCAGTGTTTTAGTATTGGGCACATCTAGGTCAACCCACCAGACTCCCTGCAAAAATTCTGAAAATTGCTCAACTCCTTCTACCTCTTTTTGGGTGGACAGACAAATATACTTGAATCTTCAACGAAAACATTATCACACTCTTCGCTTCGTTCGAGGGTGATAATTATTACACTATAGTAGCTATTTCAAACTCAATCGAACGTAATATAAAAGCTCAATAAGACATGAATACTTAAATATGTACCTATCTGCTTACAACATAGATACAAGTGCAATAAAATGGGTAAATCAGAGCATTTCCTGACTGACCATTTAAAATATTGAAACCCTATGTATAAATTCTAGGTCCGACTTTTCATCAGAAAGGTGGTTCACGTGAACCGTAGCACCGCAAATTATTCACATGTGGTGCCAGAAAGCTCTGCCGTAAAAACACACACCTCATAACTGCCGCATAATAAAAGCAAACCTGTCCAAGCGTAACACGACGGCTTCATATGAACCATAATTCGCACATGAGCTTACCATGCAACAACACAAATCTATGTAGGCGTAACATAACCACTGCATATGAACAATAATTGGCACCATAAGGTTATGGCGCAACCGACAGCGCAAACCTATATGTAGGCGCAACAAAACGGCTGCACATGAACAATAATGGGCACCACAAGCTTATGACGCAACAGCCCAGGCCTATCTGCGCGCACCAGGCCTATTCATAACTTCATTGCGGCACATGCAAATGACGCAGAACCCAATTATGACACAAGCAGGACAGAGTTACGCGGTCTGGCAAGAGGCCCTGACAGAGAAGAGTGCCAGACAGACGACGAGACAGGCTGTTTTTTGCAGGCACCCCGTAAAATGCTGCAATTAAAGGGATTTTGCTGCTGCAACGCAACTGATGAGGCGAATACGAAATGCAGGTGCAGAGAGAGAGAGAGAGAGAGGGAGAGAAAGGGAGGGCTGGTCTGAACTGAATTTGGCCTTAATTTAAACGGGCTTCCTGTACATACCGCTGGACGTTACAAATAGTGGCGTTCGTATGTGAACAGGTGATGTTTAATTCAGGCACTAAAAGGATAACTAAATTACATTTTTTATCAAATAGTGATTAACTATCATTCGAAAAATGATAGTTAATTCAGGCACTAAAGGGGCTAAATGATTTACACTCGTTTCCAAATCGTGTTATTCTTATAAAAAAGGGATGGTGCTTCATTCAGACACTAAAGGGCTAAATAATTTGCACTCGTTATCAAAAAGTACTCAACGTATACGAATACGTGTTGTTCAATTCAGGTACTAAAGTGTGTTAACCAAGTAACACACGGTTTTAAATAAGTTTCTTCTTTTGCAAAAAGTGGTGTATATTTCACGCACTAAAAGGCTAAATAATTTACACTCTTTCAGGCACTAAAGAGCTAAATAATTTACACTTGTTATCAAATAGTGCACGTATGCGAAAAGTAATAATTAAGGCACTAAAGAGCTGAATAATTTACACTTGTAATCAACTAGTGTTGTACGTATGCAAAAAGTAATATTTAATTCAGGTACTAAAAGGCTAAATAACTTACATTCGCTATCAAGAGTGCAGTACGTATGGGAAAATTGAAGTTTAATTTAGGCACCAACGGGATAAATAATTTATACACTCGTAATCAAATAGTGCTGTACGTACCTATGCGACAAGTGATACTTAATTCAGGCACTGAATAGACAAACATTTCACACTGGTTATAGAGCATATTTAGTGAGTTAGCGTCGTACGTAAGAAACTCTTGTTTCTTCAGTTGCGAACTTCAACTGCTTGATGTGAATTAAGTCTTCGTAGCGCTCTAAGTAAGTACACTTTAATTAAGCAATACACTCTGCTTATAATAAAAACTATACGCCCGGGCTTCATATTAAACGGATTATGAAAAAGTACATAGAGCATTGACCAACAGCTAGAGGTCGCCCAAAAAGCTGCTCAGAAGAACAACTTAAAGGGCTGACTTGAACGCTTGTAATATGAGCAAGGCCAAATACGGATCCTGGCAAAGAATGCTATGCCAGTAGCAATCTGGGAATGAAGCACTGACAGAATTAAAGGCTTTGAGACCTACAGCATCCAACCTAAAGCGACGCAGAGCATTAGAACTTTACGGGTACGTCAGATAGGCAATAAATACGAGTGCTTTAAAAATAACAACCGCAGTATTAACCAAGGATGTCACAAGAGTCGAGTAAGACATACCGATACAGACTCAGTTACGTGCTTATTATCTTTTTCAAGCGGTCGTAACAGTTATATAAACGTTCTGTTTAATTTTAACCCTTTCGCCGGCTGCATATATGTTATTTAATCGAAAACTGAAGTTTTTTTGTTTAAGGGTAAGCTTTTACTCATATTTTTTGTCGCCTAGACCGCTGACTGCCTGAACTACATGGCAGTATAAGATTTAAGCATAAAAATTCGAAAAAAACTACGAAGTTAATATAATTGAGCTCGGTATTGAATGTAGCCCAATGTCTACAGCCAGCGTTAAAGGGCTGATAAGAAGGGTTAATTAAATTGACTCAATGAATGATGGAGAAACAGCAAGTGCTTACAATGTTTAGCAATTAAGTCAGTAACCCAGAGGCAACAGCCCACGTTCTGACACTGTCGATTGAATATCTGCACCATATTACAGCTGTGCTGGGATAGTTCAGGACACGATACAGCCTTGCAATTCTAGCCATAGTTACAGTCTGCCAGAGAATGAGAACTGACACATCGTATTTTCGGTTTCCCGACTCTTCATTTCTTCTGCGAAAGTTTGCGCCATCTCTAATTAATGGCAGCTGCGACGCCGTTGGCAGCAGGTCAGCGTGCGTTTGGAGAACTAAGGTGCCTAGTGCAGTAACCCATTAGAATTAAACTAAGGCATTGCTGTACTGAGTCGTATTAGCCCTCCATTTGTTCTAATCATATCAGAGCCAGTGCTGTCAGCCGTAACTTCAGTTGTGCTGCTTGAATTATCGTTGTCTACTGTTTTTACGACTACGTGAATTTAAGAAAGGTGTAAATAATTCTTCTTCATTATTTCGACTTCCAGTACGACACTGTTTCTTTATCACCCGCGAACGAAGTGAGAGAGGTGATAATGTTTTCGTTGAAAATTTAAGTATATATATATATATATATTTGTATATTTGTCGGTCCACCCAATAAGTGGTCGAAGGAGTTGAGCAATGGTCACAATTTTATGCAGGAAGTTTGGTGGGTTGACCTAGACGTGACCCACGCCAAAAACTAGGCCTAGCTGGCCATAAAAAAAGAAATGAAGGCGTATTTTCCTCCACCGCGGCAGATCGTCTCATGCCACGATGCGCTCTATTTTTACCTCCGGCAAGGAGGTTATGTTTTCGTCGGGTTTGTCTGTCTGTCTTTCTGTCTGTCATCAAGATAACTCAAAAAGTTATGAACCGATTTTGATTAAATTTACAGGGATTGTTAGATTTGTTAAGAGAAACAGATGATTAACTTTTGGTGAAAATCCGGCCGTCGACAATGACTTTGTTGAATTTGCCCCCACCGCGGGTGATAGTCTTACGCCACTAGGCCTTCTAGTTTCCTCCTATGTTATTATTAAAAGATCTCAAGGGGGACACTCTGCCCTAACCTTGTTCGACAAAACATCCATATGAAAAACCAGGATCTTCATGTACAAAAAATTATTATTTTTTAGCAGCCAAGCAAGCATCACGCAAAATATAATAAATTTCTCTCCGTATCATTGAAACGCCATGATAATATGTAAGTCGAAAATTTTTTATGCAGGCAATGGCTGTTGCGTCAGAGGAACTAATCATATGGGAACAAATAATTGCAGCAACATCTCAGTGCTATTGGCCCGTTTGCGTAGAACTAGGCTACTATAATTTGAAGCATATTTTACCCTTAGCTTCGTTGATCCTGTACGCAATTTACGCGGGAACTAAGAGCAGCTGAAGTTTGGATGTGTGAAGAAAGAAAAATTTGGATGCATGAGAATGTTGTGAGAAGTAGTAGATATCTTCACGGCTTGGAATTCAACGTTGGCAGAACAAAAAGTGAGCATTCTAAGGTTAGCTACTGTGATTATCGATCATCTGCGGCCTGGTCTATTTTTCGCCTATCGGTTTTCAGCAGAAAGTAACAGGATGACCACAGTCTCCTACCTGGCCTAATTTTGACCTGTTTCTATTCTTTAGGCGTGACCAAAAAATCGATATACGGTATACATATAGTTACATAAAGAGAGAAATGTAGATTTGTCTTTATCTATGTTGCCTGCCTGGCATTAGTTATTTTATGAATACTGTCCATTTTTCTTGGCGATATTTAGAGTACTTTCTTGCTGAAATCACGGCTTACATTACGGTATGTGTTTCTGCCTAACTGGGTTAAGAGATTACACGCTCTTACAATATTCCTGCCAATCAAAGGCCGAATACACTTCTTTCGCTTACGTAAGAGGAAAATAAATACGATGAGTTTCCCGACAGACTGCCAGCGAGCTTGTCACACCACCAACGAATCACTTCCCCTTGAGTCAACAAAACTTTACTCTTCTGCTACAACGAACGACAGACCAAAGGGAAAATTTGTTGGCAATTTTCGAAGGCTTTGAAGTGCAGACACTCTAATTTCTGGGTCAGAGCCTGCAGCTCCGAAGTCAAGCATATCTGGACGGCAGCAGCGGGGCAATATGCACGAGGCAGCACAGAGATATTTGCAAGCGACGCAATACTTCAGAAGCGAATTAATGGGCAGCGGCGACTGTTGCAAATGCCGACAAGTCGTAGCGGCAGACCTGGCGCACAAGACCTGGTTGGGGAGGCATAAGGTACGGTTCGGTAGGCACAAAAGTAACGTACGCGACGTGTGGCACAAGACACGGTTGGGGAAGCATAAAAGTAACGTACTCGACGTGTGGCACAAGACATGGTTGGGGAGGCACAAAAGTGACGTACTCCACGTGTGGCACAAGACATGGTTGGGGAGGCACAAAAGTGACGTACTCCACGTGTGGCACAAGACATGGTTGGGGAGGCACAAAAGTGACGTACTCCACGTGTGGCACAAGACACGGTTGGGGAGGCAACAAAATAACTTATTCGACGTGTGGTACCAGGCTCGATTCGGTCTACACAAAAGTAATGCACAGAGCGTGTGGCGCAAGATACGGTTGCGTTTACAGGTAAAGAACGCTAGTCCAAAACCATAAACCCTTGTCATTTCTAACACAGAATTCGCAGTGCCAATTACAAATGTGGTTTGAAGCAACGCTCCCGCTACGATATAGCAAATTTTACTTCGCTTTTCCGGGATGAGAACGAGGTGCCTGCGAGACACATTCCCCCTCGCAAGCACAAAAGTAATCCCTCACGATTGCATCGTTTCTTGGCAGACAGTGAAGATAAAAGCGCACGTGAACAAGCAGGAACAATGGCGTGATGCAGTGCATGGCAACAGCAAGGCAGGAGAGATGCAGAAGCCGTTACGGAGATCGTTCAGAGAATCTTTATGCATTGACTGGGGCATCATGGAGGCGAGCAGCCTTGTGCCTATGCGCGAGGGAAGATATTTTTGAGTCTTGGAAGGCTGCTGGAGGAACGTGTACAGAGACTGGTGCAACTATGTAGAAGGGGAACGATGCGCTTTCATAAGAATAAAACTTCTGGAGAACCCTTATGAAAGTTTGTGGAGGAACTTCTGGAAAACAATGAAGCATGCGGGAGTAGAAATGATCTGTATCGTTAACTGATTTACTATATGGCTCTTAACCCCAGGTAGAAAGGCAAGCAAACGATCTTCATTACGTAAGTATACTGCATACTGCAGCAGTGCAGTGAGCTGCAGCACGAGGTGCGACTCGCAGCACGCCGCAACTCACCGCTATAAGGTATGTAATAAATAGAACGAATTGATGCATCAGCTGTGGTGAGTAAAGAAAGATAGATCGACAGCAGCCAATACTAATTGGGTCGGTGTATTTAGAACTCACGTGTCCTATATGCACCAATGTAACGAGTTACTTCCAAGGGTAGTGGTAGGTAGGTACAATGATATATAAAATAATAAAGTACATTAATGAACTGTTTATGTTTTGCTGGTCAGTCCGCTCACCACATATAAAAAATCGTCCCACGAGACACAGCGACTCAGGATGAAAGGAAAAGCAACAATAGCTGCCCTTCTTTTCGCATCTAAGAATCCAGAGACAAATTAAGAATGATAGATTTTATTAAGTTCCATACATATAGGTATCGTGAAATTGTTTAGCGTCTTGGAATTCGGCGTCAAACTCTCAATGTTGACTTAGGTATGGCTCACGAGCATCCAAGCAACATCGTCTCTCTCTCTTTCACCACAGTTATAGATTTTCTACTGTTCTATCGCTCGCCATGGTAAGTCTAACACTTGAGCACTGTGAGAGCGCATACCTCCGCCAAGTGAGCCAACGGTAGCAAAAATTCAAATTGGCTCTGAAACCATAATTATCTTTGCATAAACTCCAAAATCTAATCATTTGTGCCTTTTTATATTAACAACAGTTTGTTCAATTTGTTTGAAGATCCGTTCATAACATTTTGAGTTATACTGTTAACAAACGTTCTGACAAATATGAGTCAAACATACAAAAGAACCAACCGATCTGCACCAAAGTTTGATCATTAATGTCTTTTACCATTACTAACAACTCCTATAAATTTCATAAAGGTCCATTCATTACTTTTTTGAGTTATTGTGCTAACAAGCATAAAATTAAAAGCAGTGACAAACGAACGAACGAACGAACAAACAGATCATTACCAAAATTTGGTCATCTACTCTTTGTTATATACCTAACAACTCATGTTAATTTCATCAAAATCTATCCATAACTTTTTGAGTTATGGCATCGAGAAAAATGATGCAGACAAACAAACAAACGGATGGACATATCTTCACCAAAAGTTAATCATCTGTTCCTCCTTACATACCTAACAAATCCTGTAAATTTCATTCAAATCAGTTCATAACTTTTTGAGTTATCTTGGTGACAGACAAACAAACAGACAGAGAGACAAACACGACGAAAACATAACCTCCTTGGCGGAGGTAATTAGCCAAAAACGTGCTAGAACGAATTACTATCAATATTAATGGGCGGATCCTTGCCAGATACTCAGACCGTATTGGTCGGGCTTGTGAAGTGCATATTCTGATCAGAAATGGTGTCGACGCAATAGCCACGAAGTATTTATAGCTTCACTGTCTGGGGTGCGAGGCTGCTCAGCAATATGCCATATCACATTCGAAACGCCGAAAGTTTTACAATTGTGAAGTTTAAAATCTTACCGGACGCATACTTACTGTAAGTGCCAGACAAACCAGCTGTAAGCCGCTACGTATAGCCTATGCGATGAGGGGATAATTCGATACCAGCCTTCTCCCTGTTAAGGAAAGCAGCATCACCTCTGCAGAAGATGTAACAAGTATTCGATTTTAATCATCCACAGCGAGAAGTTCTTTCCGAATTATACATACATTACCAGTTAACAACATGAGAACATGACTGCACCACATGAATTTCCCTTCACAAACGCGATGAAAGGAGCTTCGTAGTGTTCAACAATTCAGTTCAATATCAACTTAAGTTCACATCAACTTGCTCGTCAACAGCTGTTTCATCTCAGCAAAAGCTCTGAGAGCTCGTCGCTATGTTTCAAGTGGATCCAAGGTCCTACAGCTCAAACGGCTTTGATGACCCACAGAAACTATTGACCAACTCCTGAGATGCAACTTAAGCAGTTCAAAGGCACACGGTGCTGCCCTGGAGAAGCAGATATTCTGTAGCCCCAATAGCTCCGGAACTGCAAGAATTAGAAATTTTCCAAGGTGGCATAAACTTTTGAAGAAGTAAATTTAAAAAAGACGGGAATCTGTGTAGGCGATAAGGTAACGTGGAGGGGAGCATGTTAGCCCCAAGTTATTGCAATTGGCAGCACGTGAACAAGAAGTTAGTAGAACCGGAAGCTACATGTTTGCGGTACGCTATCGCATATCAGAACCTATTACATGCTTACGACACATTGCATCAGAACACATATCATGCTGAGGACAGGTTATCGGAAACTGTGTACGATACCGTTGAGAATAGAGGACGTCTTCGTAATTCTTATTCCTTGATGTTAAATTAAAGCTTCTTCAAGACAATTATTTTAACTGACTAAAAGACAAATAATTGTCTTGAAGAAGTTTTAATTCAACATCATGGAATATGTACAATACGCTTGAGAGATGCTGTAGGACTCGGCACGTTTATATGACTTTAAGCAGAATTTAAACATGTTTATGGCACGTTACTAAACCCCATGTACATCACGCTTGAAACCCTTTACCAACCAGAACCTACAAATTTGCAACACGTTACCGGCACTTACATGTTTACGACACGTCGCTGAAGCCTACAACATGTTTACGACACGCCATCAGAACCTACAAGTTTGCACCCCTTACCTGAACGAATAAACATGTTTACGCTACGTTACCTGAGTCACAACATGTTTTCGACGTTACCGGCACCTGCAACATGTTTGCGACATGACCCGAGCGTGCAGCGCAAGGGCTGAAGCGCACGAGTGGGCGCAGAAGTGCCGTACAAAAGTTGGGTCCCATTCAAAACTTCCAGACTTGAGAGCCCAAGGAGTGAGAGTGCGCCATTGTACCCTCAGACGCAATATTTGTACGAAGACAATGATTGCGCCGGGCACAAAGGACAGCAATAAAAACAAATGCGAGACCCACAAAGACACGGAAGGAAAGAAAACCACTGAAATTTAAAGCAAAAATCTCGAAGAGGAAGGTAAGCTGAGAGATGAACGAATTTTCTATTTTCTCCGGAAACTGAATGTAAAACGAGGAAGACTGTGTAGAACCGTGGTGAAAGCCGCAGGTGCTTCTTTCTCTTCTAAAAGACAACTGGAAAGTTGCTTCGAACCAATCAGGGTGTGTTGTTCGATTGGGTTACCGAAGTCGATCTAAGCCACGCTCTCTGCACTTGACTCCTCCGTCGTTACTTTGAATCGTGTTGCAGGGGCTAGCATCAGCCAGGTTAAGCTGAGACGACTCAACTCTTCATTTTACGGTATAAAACTAAGTTCAGGGAAGTTTCAGAGGGATCTTATTAAAAGGCAATGACCAAAACTTGAGTCATCAAGCCGAATCCATGACAACCTATCTGACGATTGGGAAAAATCAAGCCTGAAACGCTTACTTTGGCCCAATCGAACGCGTCCGTTATACAAGAAAGGTGACCCGGAATTCAAACTATACTTGAATTCTAGAACCGATGTAGCAAACAAGCCGGGACCTCCTGGCCCACTACCTACCAAATCCGGACTGGGAATAAAGTTCTGTGCAACAAATGTCTGTGGGTGAACGAAACTTAATGGAACAGAGGCGTGTGAACGAAACTAAATGGTACATAGGTAAATGTGAATGTGAAGAAGACGCACGTTAACAATAACCACCACAACAACCCTCCTATACGAGCTAAAGAGCTAACCGAGGGGTGCATGAAAAGCCCTGAGCCTCCAGGCAATGACCCATACTTTCTGGTACATAATTCATCGGTCAGTTCTGTCACTTGAACAAGCAGCAAAACAAAATAGATTGTGATGGCACTTAACATAAATCAATGGGAGCAGACTCCGAAGGAAACTTTTCACTTGTTTATCACACAGATAGCTGTGTGAGGCCCAAAACTTTCATTTACCCCTCGTAGCCTAAATCGTAAGTAAGGTTTGGCAGCATTTTTATGATTTGAAACCCACTGAAATAACACAACTTACTGTATACGTATAGATAGTAGCCTAGACACAAAAGAGGCGTACCTGCGGTGCACTCCCAAACCAGCACACCTCATACCGTGCAGCGACGGTAAAGGTTAGGTCAACTTGACCAAACAGGGGCACACACCCCAAGTGGGAAATCCATGTGCACTGGTTCCTGCTGCAGATAGATGGCCACTAACTCCAGAAAAAAGCACTGCTGCACTCCACCACAGACTGTAAAAGCTATGACGCAGAGACAAAAGGCTTATGCGACAACTGCAAGCCGGGACCGTCCTAAATTCTGTCTAGGGTCAGTATCTCCACAGCAAGTCTGAATGCCGGAAATGCTAAATAAGCGAACCAGGGAGGTACCACGAGAAAGAGGGTCGATCCTCTGTATCCGTAAGAGCTTGTGTGACGATCACGTTCCATTATTTGCCACTGTGGTAATACTTGCCAAGCTTAACGTGCTCACGCAGCACGGCTACTGAATGTTCGGTGCTTTCTCAATGCGTGCAATCGAATAAATCGCAACAGTCTTAATTTTCATTTCCGTTGATGCAAAGAAAAATTATAGTGAGCAGCTGGAGCTTTTTGGGATAAGTAACAGACGGTAAAATGAGGATGGTGAAGGGACAGAGAGTACGTCGAGAGAAACCAGGATCCCATGTACAGAGTTATTCTCACACTGGATCAACGAGTATGGAAGCAGTTAGTGAAAAAAAGAGGAAGAACCCAAAATTTTCAGCAGAAGTCTAAAACGATGAAAGAAAGTATAGTGGCACAAAAGAAAATTTATACTGAAGATATTCATATAACATTAAGCAACCTACGAGGTCCCTTGCAGGCGCGGCTGCCACGACAGAAAAAGGATGAAAACCTACCTACTTACCTAACCTATTTGCCTTACCTAAACTAAGACACCGGTATACGGCTCACGTGAGTAATAATTTCGTACAGCTAGAGTAGAACGTGCACGCACAACGCTAGATATTCCCTGTGTTCAACATGCAAATCAAGAGTTTCTTACTGGTCCCACGTGCACTAAAAACTATGTATACGACGTTCATTGGTCCCACGTGCCCAACACAATAAGACGTTCATTGGTCCCACGTGCCCAACACAATGAGACGTTCACTGGTCCCACGTGCCCAACACAATGAGACGTTCACTGGTCCCACGTGCCCAACACAATGAGACGTTCACTGGTCCCACTTGCCCAACACAATGAGACGTTCATTGGTCCCACGTGCCCAACACAATGAGACGTTCATTGGTCCCACGTGCCCAACACAATGAGACGTTCACTGGTCCCACGTGCCAACACAATGAGACGTTCACTGGTCCCACGTGCCCAACACAATGAGACGTTCACTGGTCCCACGTGCCCAACACAATGAAACGTTCATTGGTCCCACGTGCCCAACACAATGAGACGTTCACTGGTCCCACGTGCCCAACACAATGAGACGTTCACTGGTCCCACGTGCACAAGACTAAGAAACGTTCACTGGTCCCACGTGTATAAGACTACAGTATGAGACGTTCACTGGTCCCACGTGCACAAGACTATGAGACGTTCACTGGTCCCACGTGCACAAGACTACAGTCTTGTGCACGTCTGTGAGGTGAACTGTGAGGTGAACCGTTGATCGAGATAACTGATCTCGTACCCGAGGCACCTCTAGTCTCTCTCGTGTGGTAGGCCATGAAAGGGGCCGTCCACTCGAGTGTCTTTCTCTATTCTTTGCACCGTTCGATAAGTTGTCTTGGTAGATCGGTTCGGTTACTCATTTC
>LQNS02278165.1:12062977-12082200 GCA_001587735.2 Parhyale hawaiensis
ATCGTCGCAGAGTTGGTGGGGTCTGTTTTCTGTATAAAATCTATAACTGCCCCAGTCATCCACTGTCTGAGTTTCTTCTGGATCCATTTGTTCGGGTGAGGTATACTCGGTGAACTGGTGCTCTTCATGAATTTGCCTTGGAACCGTTGCGATGCCGTACGGGCCAGTATTCCCGTTCGTTTTTTCCATCGTGTGTGGATCTTTGGCATGGTCTTGATGGCTCTGTCTTTGCTGGTACTGGTATTGGCAGCTTTAAGCGATCTGTACACAGAGCTATTCTGTGATCTCGAATCTTCTTTTTTCGGTCTTTTGTTTTCTCCACCCGCTGGGCTGGTTGCGTGGGGGTTTGTTTACCTCATGGAGTTTCTCCGTTCCTACGTCGCCAGTCTGGTGTGATTTAATAATAATAGGCTAATGCTTTTGGCTTTGTGTAAAAATATCATTTTGTTCGAAAATCAGCACACCATAATAGACAAATCTGTGTGTTTAGGTATATATTATATTTGTATATTTCGTGTCACGCTATTAACGAAAGAGATGGGTAAAAAATAGGCTAGGCTGCAGATTTTGTAATTATGTTGTACTTAGACGGAGATCGACAAGCGAAATTAAACCAGGTTGCAGAGGATGGCCAAAGTTGAAATTCTTATCCTTTTAATAAATGCACTTCTTACTCAGCCAATGTTGAAATCCAAACGATGAAGACATTAACAACCTATCTTACGCTGAGTTGGAGTCTGATTTTCATTACTTTCTACATACATCGATACTTTATGAAACTATATTTACTCTCAGTTCACGACGTACAAACTGAGTCGATGACAAAAGAAGCACATGAGAAACGATTTTTCATGGCGCAGTCGAACAGTATTTATTTTACCAGCTAGCTTTCTTCCTCTGACGAAGCAGTTTTCTCTTGAGCGCAAAAATTTCGATGCGCGGGAGTTGCATCAGCAAGTACGCAGGATACGCGGGGGAATTTAATTAAATTCAGTGATGCTTAACAACTTGCTAATATTTAGTGATTTTATTCGCATATCATCTCTCGGATGGAAGCCGTGTGCCACTCGGATGGATTGAAACAGAAAACTCACGGTTAGTCTCTAAAAAAAACATAAACTTCTTAATATATTTTTCCTGCGATCGTACGCCTAGTAGCGGAGATAACCGTATTGATATACCTATATGCTTTTGCTTTTACAGTCGTCTGTGTTCAGTGCTGTCCTTTCGGGGGGGGGGGGGGGGGGGGAAGGCCCCNGGGGGGGGGGGGGGGGGGGACTGGAAGTCCCCAGTTCAAGTCTCGGCTTGAACCCTATAGTACTATATTTAGATCTGCATCTGAAACATAGGCTTTGCTGGTCAGGTGGATCTCAAAGTCCACTTTAAAACAGCGCTTTGTTACAAAATTAAGCCATAATTGAGACTATAAAGAGTCAATGACTATAGCGAGGGTTGCGGCTGTTGCAGGCTTGTTTTTCTACGACTCGCTGCAACGAAGCGACAGCGATGGTATATGGGCGACAGTGCTCGCTTCTTCTTCTTCTTCTTGTGTGACCGCGCCTGGGGAGCTGTGTCTGTTCGGGACTGCGTGTCCCAATCTTTGGTTGTCTGCGCTATGCTACAGGCCTATGGGATTCCGCGAGGACACTAGTTCAAGATGACAATAGGCTACGATTTTCATCGAGCTACTGAGGTCCTTCAAAAAATGTTAAAGGAATGTACTAGTTCGCAGCATGGAGGAAAAATCTGAGTCCGACACTTTTGGAGACCACGGGTCAGAGTCAGTGAAATGGAGCTTATTTCGTAAAGAAAATGATTCATAATTAAGAGGAGTCGGGATATTTTTGTAATTGAAGGAGTCGGAATTGGAGTCGGAACTGGATTTGGTTCATTCGACTCCATAACTCTGATTAGCAGGCATGGCAGGCGAGATTAGGAGATCCGAAACGCACTTAAAGTTGTGGTTACTACAAATACTGCATTTTATATAAATTAAATGAAAACCAAATAGATTTGTCTGAAGCACTATGTACGGTATGAAAAAAATCTCAAAAAGTTTAAGGGCGACCGATTCGACAAGTTGCTTTTGAAGGCAAGCTATAACTATTCAGTAAATGATACGCAATAAAAATGGAATGTAACTTTTAGGCCTTCCTGTTTTATTACAACATACAAATCCATGAACTTTTCAGGTCCTGGCAACTGATGGTCGTATTCTCAAATAGCTGCGACAGACTGAAACTTCACAATCGTAGATACTCGATCTTTTCAATACGTCGTGATTCTCAACTATAAAAATTGCGGGTTGAATCGAAGAGGTTGTCATCTCTCGATCAGCTACTGAACCAAATCCATCACACCAACGAAATATTACCATAAAGTATAGATTTATTCATTCCTTCTTGCAATTCCAATATAGGTATGAAGCAAATATAAGTCCGGACCAATCATTTACAGGAAATGATTTATCTCTCAAACTCCAAAGATTCAGGACGCAAAGCAGATGTAAGCCTTTGTTTTTCAACTAATGACGTACCCATCTGCACGCACTGCGAAGGTTACTCTATATGTAGCTACACAGTAACACGTTTTCAACATAAACACCAATTTGTGCGAGACAGAATTCTCAACACACTGTTGTACGTGATCAATTTGACTACATAAGAGCAATGCTGAGGATAATCAATTGACAGCTGGAGGTTTTAAACCAACACCAAGCTGCAGCGAAAGAATCCTCAATAGACAGCTGAGTGTTGCACCAATTTGCAAAGCAGAGAATCCTCAATACACAGTTGCGCGTTATAAATCTATGGGTATATCAATCTGCAGTGCAGAGTACTCTCGATGCACAGTTACTTGCTTGTAATCTCAATACAAATTTTCACTGCAGAGCATCCTCCAAACACCATTAGAAGCTTTTAGTTTTTATCTAAATACCAATCTGCACTGCGAACAATACGCCATAGGGCACACGTACACCGCCTGTTCTCTCATCACGCCAAAAGCACAGGATTCAAAACACCCCATTTTAAGCTACGCACCTCCATTTAATCGCCCAGGCACGATAAAATATAAGGAAGCATTTTAGAGTAACTCCTCAGTTACACAAAGTTAAGCTTTATAGGGCAACGCCGCAGTAAACTGGAGGTATTCTTTGGCAGCAAATGAACTCTAAAGGCATGGCAATAAACAAAGAGCGGCACCAGATAAAACAGAGGCAGGGCGAATTATTACGACCCTGGCCCTTTGCCTTGTGAAAATCCCCTCTCGTAAGTTTTTATTATATCACAAAAAGAATTTTTGCTGCTATGTGTAATAACCTCTAAGAAGTTTGGCAGATTGTGTACGCGTTCGTTTGTGCGTCGGATACACCAGTCGGGAAACCGCCCGAGTTTTTAGAGAAAGAGACGCACTTGCTACGATAGATCGCTCATGGCATGGTTTTGCATCTAAGTTCTCAAACTTCTTATTTGCCATATATAACTTAAAATGCATACGAACAAAGCTTGCAAAACATCAGCATACGTGCTACTACTTATATTAATAAATACGCAAAGAGATATCATAATTTTCAAAGAATTAAGATATAAACTTTAATGGCACCGCTCGTTTCTGCAGAATGAATTTGTTATATTGCTAATAGAAACGATAAAGCACTCATCAGTAAAACACATCAAAGATGCAACAGACAGCTCGCTTCTGCAGCATGAATTTGTTATATTTTCCATTCAGATTGACATCTTACTTATTTGTTAATTAAAGTAACAGTTCATATAAACGTTCCGAAACATAAGAAACGAAGTGGCCGCTGGAAAACTGCATATGAAATGTTGAGTACCGCGCTGCTTATAATTAATAAATTGGTACTTGTAAATCACATTCGATCATAAACGAAGTAAAAATTTATGTATACATACTACATAGTTTAACTTAATTGAAAGTGCTGGTTAGCTTTGGCCCACATTATGTAGGTAGTGGCTAGCCTCATAGATGGGATGTAGTAGGATCACACCTTATGCGCAGGAATGTCGGTCCTCACACATCATTCGTATGCACAACCTGATGCGAGGATGTGCATCTCACACGTCCTTCAGGCTACCATATCCGTGCTACCGACTTAACATTATATATATATATATATATATATATATATATATATATATATATATATATATATATATATATATTAATCCAAACACAATATATATATTATCGGGATGACGTGTGAGCTGCACATCATCGTACGTATAAAGTTGTGCGTGCGAAACCATCATGTAGCTCTTTGTAGCACCGACATTACTGCGAAATGACGACGGCAAGGTCAACAGAATGTATACAGCAATTTGTTTCGTAAACATTTTTTTACAGCTTTTTGAAAAATGAGTAGTAACTATTCCGGGCAAAGGTGTGTGTAGTGTGTCTTTTCCGGGTTGTGTTCACACTTGACAGTGGTGATCACATTTAATGAGACATTCTAGGAAATTAAGTTAATTTTTTATCCATCCCAAAAAATTTTTATCCATTCCAAAAAGTCAAAACTCGCTTCTGTTGTGTTGTCTTTCCGGTCCTATGAAAGACTTTTTGAATCTCTTTCGCGCAAATGTTCCTCATCGCCAAGAAATAAATCAAAATTGCAGTGTGTCAAATTCAACTCTATCCCGATCATTCTGCATGACAGTCAATCGCAAATCAGAACGCACAGATTAAGTCTGATATTTTTTTGCGACAATTTCATCAGTGTTTGCAGCCAAAGGTCTCGCTCAGCGAATTTTATCTCTGATTAAATCTCGGCCTTCTGAGAACGACACATGAACATATCACGGTCATTGATGAAGCGCTGTCTCCATAGTCTCTCTCCGTGAGACACAGCTTGTAGCATGTAATGCACAAGCCAAATCAACGTAAAGCTGTTCCATTTAACACCAGTGGCGTAGTGGTTGGAGTCGCTGCCTCGCTTATTGTCACGAAGTCGATCGTTCTACCTCCAAGCGAAGGAAGCAAGTCCGGGTGTTCGACAAATGCAGCGCCGGCTTTTCTATCACTGATAGTCTATTTGGGTGGTTGATGGGTGGACGTTGACCTTACGGTCGGGCAGAGACACATCTACACTCCGTCTTTGGCGCCATAGCTCTGATAATCTGAGATCAACGGCAACCGTACACCCTTTTAAATCCTAGAGGGAATTTATTTGCAGCACGGACCCATGCAGGTGGGTTTCCAAGTTATAGGGTGTAGAGTAAAAGCGTCATGACCTTTAACGCCCGAGCAAAGCCGAAGCACAAAATTCCCAGGCTACGCAGCCTGTTGCATCTCCCACAAAATTCGATTAAGAGCCGTGAGGGATTCAATAAAGGCGAGGCGCATTTCCCTGAGGTGTCCTCAGCGAGCCGCAATAATGAGGGAAATTGCAGTGCAGGCTGATTAGCGACATTGCTGCCATGACCACGGAAATAAAGGATCATTTCTTGCGCACATCGTCATTTCCAGCATAGGCTTTTTCGAAAATCAAGCTCGATTATACGATGAAACTTACACGTTGTGAGAAACAGCAGGTAATCTTGCCCGCATGCTAATCGAGAGCCTATTGCAGTATAGTTCTTCTCGGTAATCAGGCTATATTATTTACCAAAACTTATGCACAGAGTAAAATAATGGACATTCTTGTAAGCATGTTGATTCTAGAGATGCAGTACCCATAGCTCTTTTCAGAAAATTAATGAAGCATAGCAATAGGCCAAAACGAATGTGTTTAGGATACTCGTATTAAAGCTATTATATTGGGAATATGAAGGATTTTCTAACACATCATTACTAGAGTTAAAGCAGGAATTTTCGGGAAGTGAGCCTGATGATACAACGAAATTTACAGATTATTAGGATACTGTAGCCATCATCAGGAAAATATAGGATGTTCCTAGGTACATCTTAGAGTCTTGTTTTTTCGAAAATGGTCTCGATACTTGTATGACACTTGCAGCTTAGAATATTACTGCCAGGCTGGCGGTAATGGTCGATATTGCTGTGTAAATGTTAGCCATAAAGGGCCCAGCACTATTCCTAAAAGACCAGCGTCCTTCCCAAAGGACATTTCAAATCATGCTATTCATATACGGGAAATCAACAAATTAGTTGGATTACAGGGTTATTTTACGGCTTCACTGCGAATAAGACATGATAACTGCCGAAACAAAAATCACAAATATTGTGATAAAATAGAATTACTCCCATGTGCTAAGAGAAATAGACGCATCCCTGCGCACATCTTCATTTACGTTTTTCTTTTGTTTGTGAATCAGTGTTTGCAACAGAGCCCTTTCTCCAATAAAAGCAGTTGTGCTTTCATACCGGGGGGAGTAGCAATATCTATGCTCTTCTTCATTATCACCCGCGAACGAACTTGAGAGAGGTGACATTGTTTTGGCTCTGCATGAGTGTGCCTCTATTTATTTGTTTTTGTATACATCTCTTTATACCTCAAAACTACGGGCAAGAATTAAGCTATAATCACAAGCTATTGCAGGCAGTTAGGTGGATTGGCTAAAAAGTGATGAATGTCAAATCGGCTGACTCAGTCCTTTCAGCCTTCCCCCCCCCCATAGCGAGTTACGGTCTTACGACAAGAAGCGTTCTAGTTTGCAGTAAGTTCTTTATATGAGTTATAATCTTCAAGTACAGTAAATTTTTTTGTGAACTAAGAAATTGCGGTAAATGTTTACAAGAGGGGCTCGGGTGATTTTCCAACTTTTCGGTACATTAAATAGTTTTTTTCACACCAATTATTAATGTTATGCGCATTTTAATTCGGTGCATAACGTTTTTTCCTAATTATAACGCCTTAAACTTCTTATTTTCTCCTATATCAAAGTGAAGGGTTACACAGTGAAATGGTGTAAAAATGTTTGCCCTCACGCGACGGACGTACGATCGTCCGTGCCTCGCTTTGGACGCTGTGCAGACCATTTCGACGGCTGCTATCTCGCTACACATTTGTTTATTAAAATGTACCAAAACAAGTTCAAGCGCCTCCATTATTTTTTACAATCAGCAACGAAACTAAAATTTCATTGAAATCAAAGATCACTTCTATAAAGTAAGCTTATGTACCGCGTTTTAGAAAACGAATACGCTTAGTTACATAAGCCTGTGCGATAGAGGTACGTACAACCTTAACAATGAAGCCATCGGTTAGGCCGAGAACCTAGGTTAGGAGGCAAGGCAGGTTCTGCTGGCAAATATAGGTCCCTTCCCTAGAAGAACCTACCTTGCCTTACCTAACCTTGGTTCTCGGCCTAACCGATGGCTTCACTGCTGGCAAGCTTCCTCGTACTGAGGGTGGTGGTCAATGGTGGCTGTCAGCCTGTCGCCTTCACTTTTATGTAGGAGGAAATAAAAAGTTTAAAGCGTTATAACTTAAAGTAAACGCTATGCGCCGACCTAAAAAGTGCATAACAAGGATAATTGGTGTAATAAAAAGATTTAATGTACAAAAAAAAATTGGAAAATCACCCGAGCCCCTCTCGTAAACATCTACCAGATATTCTATTACCGTCAGCTTTTTTTTTCAGCGAATTATGATTTTGATTAACGATTTTTTTACGAGTTGGGATCTTCATAGTTACAGAGAGCGTGTTTAGTTATTCAAGCGAATAAGGATCTTCATTCACAGTAACTTATTTTAACAAATTAGGCACGATAGCATGTCACGATTTTAATCATACCTTACGGGACACAATGCAAGAGAGCTCAAACAAAGGCAATGTTTGTAAACAAAGGTGGTGTTGCCCAGCTCATTACCCTACAGTTTTGAGGTTGCCACCACCGTCACCCCCAGGTTGCCCTGCCCTGTGTTGCATTGGACCGAGTTAACACGGGTGATTTTGAGAGTCTCGTTGCAACATGTCTCAGGTTGAGCTTACTATAATTTAGTGTGGCCCCGAAACTGGTTTTCGTCGAGTCCTTCTCACGCATTTGCTTAGCTAGACACTTTGTAGAAACTTTATTAATTACCGCATGGCTTTCATGCGGGGATGATATCATACTACATTCTAAAATTCAACAGATATCCAGACAACTGGATAACCGCCATAATTTGGACGCTAATTGCTGGAGTGATGAAAATCAGAACCCATGAGTTGTGTCTCGTATAGCATAAGTGAGGAATTGCTGAATTTTCGTGTCGCCTGCAGAAAGAACGAAGAAACAAATTCTATCGATACCTCGCGGAGTGAAAACGAAGAAGCCGCTGGATTTACAAATACGGGATGGCTGTACAACAGCCACTAATGTATCTTCAAAAACAAGTACGTCCACTTATCCACTTATCTGAGCTCCAAGGGAAAGTACGCCTGATTTTCTTTCGTCAAACCTCATTGCAGTAAAATATCTTTCGTCCAATTTGCTCATCGTCAAAATAATTTCCGTCGAAATGAAATTAGGTCAAATTTTCCATCGTATACTAAACTATTGTTTAAAAATTTTCACCCGAAATTGCATATCGCACATATTTTATCAGGATAAACAGTCAAGCTCGAATATATTTTCCAAAAATTATCCCTCACACAAAAAAATTCTCTTCTAACCAGTATCTTCACCAATTTTACCCCATCTAAATTCATTACATCCATTTTTTTAATAAATAACCATAGATACGTCTAAAATTCTTTGTCCTACCTTCCTTTACGTCAAAATATTTCGCGTCTAATGGTACCTATGAGGAATAGTAAGTTTGCCGCTAGATTTTTGGAGCAAGTACTATCATAGTAAAAATTCACCCATCACTGCGCTATAAAATAAAATAATAGAAATACAACAGCGGATCTCAAACTATAGTTACGATATCAGCAGATGACATGAATCACTTGTCAATAAAACGACACTTGACAAATGGGATGGCCATTCAAAAACCTTATGGTCGATAGCGGTAAATCAGACGTTCTACAAAGTGCCTGTCCATATGCCACCCCGCCCACCTCATTGATCGTTTGGTCAATAAACGAGGTATTGGCTATTGGATGAACAAACAAGTTCAGGCTCGGGTGATATAAAACATGCAACTCCAGCCGCGCAGTAAGAAGAACAATGAAGACTGATTGGGTGGAATGAGCAGGAGAGAGCCAGAGTTCCATTAATTATGTGTCCACACTGAAATATTTAAAAGAGAAAAACTTCCTGCTGAGGAGCATCTGGATGGAAGAACGGAAGCCCACGTAATTTTCTCACATGGCTGCTCACAGCCGCATTGCTGGAGTGTGGTTACAACGATCAACAGCATAGACTTAACGGCCGTCTTAGGCGTCATCGATCTGCGCATAGCCTATCGCTAGGATTTAGTTCCAAGGGAAAATTCGGGAGCTTAAGATTGAGTTTCTGGTCAGGTGAGAATAATATAAACATTGTTTTGAGTGAAGTGGACGGATCAATGCAAAAGGGGGGCTTGCTCTCCTACAAGCACCTTGGTGTTTCAAACGCGAGTTGAGTTACCGTGAAGGTCTGTGGACGAGGTCCAGGTGATGTTATGCATGCATACCTCTCCAGGTGCGAAGGCTCTCAAGCATTTTTGCCTCATGGACTTATACGTGCAGTACTTTCCATTCTAATACATTTGTGGTTCTAAAATTGCATCTACAAATCCATTTCAGTACGAAGAGGTAAATAGTGTACTTATATCAGTGGTATGTTGTAAGTACAGATATACAACGTATTTAAGTACTTACCGGTAATGTAGTCATTTAATAGCCTTCCATGGTTTACGCGATAAACCTCCTCTTGCCTACAGTTTTGAGACAGAAAGTATTCAATCCATACCCCTATGTAGCGAAGGAACTGGTCACTAAAAGCATCACACTTTTGTATATGAAACACTAGAACCAACGTCATAAACGTATCGCCTGCGAGCCACCAAGTTCGACATCCGTAGACACCATGTGGCACACAAAATACCAACTACAAGTATGAAACAGCGCGCGCGGTGTACACACGTCCGATACATTCCGACAGGCGAAGCACCTGAGTGATGACAAATGGGAATGTATAACGGTAGCAGCGAGACGAGGTGTGGAAGGACAGATACACACACAGATCAGCTGAAAAACAAGCCATCCCCTCGGATACTCACCGGGGTGTAATAAAGTGTACTAAATGTTGGTGAACATAGCTAATTATGTTTGTTACAGTGCCTTCTCCCTTTTCAAAATTCTTCACCAGAAATGGCTCACTCCAATTAATATACACGCAGTGCTAAATTCTAAAAGCTCGAGTTTAGCGATTTATGGCCTATTTCTTAAATCTTGCAATTGGTTGCCAACGATATAGTCCACCCCCTCCCCTGGTTCCACCTTCCTCTTGAGGACTATAGCTACGACTCTGAATAAACATCGGAGCCACCGTAGGCTCCCATTCTCCTCTCAACTCATCAACAAACAAATGGACCAATAAATATATAAGCAGCAGCTGCTAGAAAATTCAAGTAACGACACAGCACGACTCCAATACCAATCAGATACGACTTACAACAATAGACTGCAGTTATGACCGATGCAAGTTACTACAGACCGCACTTACACACAATAAGCGAGTAAGAATGGACGGAACTTGTGACCTACGGGAGCTGCTACACACCGCACTTGTAATCTATGTGAATTACAACAGAAGCCACTTACGATGGCGACTCAAGCCAAGAACAATCATTTTCTAATCTCTCACCTAATAAGTTTCTGCATTTCATATTTTGGATCGACTCGTAATACTTAGCGAAGTATTAATTTTTCCCTTATAAAGTTGATAGACAGTACCTATAAATTCGCAACTCAAATAGGCCTAACACGCTAAAAATGGATAGCAATCTCCATTATTGGCTGTATAATGGTTAAAGTTCAGTGAACGAAAATCCAGGCGTTCACCTCTATTCAGGAATTTACCAATTGGACGGTCCGTAGCCTCCTAGTATGTGATCTATGTAATCAATGTAATTTATCCATCTATCTCAACAAACTTAATTTTAATCTACTAGACCACATGAGTGTTACGTGGGCACTGGACACTCACCAGGAGAGACTACGCAGCGGGTTAGCCAAAAATTTAATTAGTTTCTTGTAACATCAGCCAGTGAGGTTTTGTTTTTGTCGTGTCTGTTTGCTGGTTTGTCTGTCACCAAGACAACTTGAAAAGTTAAAGACGGCTTTTAACGAAATTTACAGGGATTGTTAAGTATGTTAGGAGGCACAGATGTTTAACTTTTGGTGAAGATCCGTTCATCCGTTTGTTTATCTGTCTCATTTATGCTAAAAGTGCCATAACTGGAATTTTCATCAAATTTACACGAGTTCTTAGGTATATCACGAAGAATAAATTATCAAACTTTTGTGATGATCTATTATTTCGTTCATTAGTGTGTCGCTGTTTTTAATTCTATGCTTGTACACACAATAACTCAGAAAGTTATGAATGGAATTTTATGAAATTTATAGGAGTTGTTAACAATGTTAAAGGGCATGAATGATTAAATTTTGGTGCAGATCGGCTGGTCCGTTTGTGTGTTTATTTCATGTTTGTCATAATTTTTGTCAGAAGCATAGCCTAACTCAAAATGTTATGATTTTAGGACAGATAATAATGAAATCATAGTTTCAGACCCAATTTAATTTGAATCGTTTGTTGACTTGCCTTGTTTGGCGGAGGTATGAGCTTTCGGAGTGCTCTAGTTGACAAGTAAGTATAAGTCAATAGAGAAAATCAACCTTCTCGTCTTTGAAGCTCAATCAATTATGATCAGACACTTGACACTACAACACAGGAAGGTAGCCAGATAAATGCGAATCTGATTTCCTTTCGATATGAAAACCAAACGCTTAGGACACCCAATATAAAGAAATACAGATTAAAAAAAGCTTGGCCATGGCGAAAGGGCTAAACACATTACGTGCAATTACAGGCCCAGTCAACTTTGAAAACCTGATGATCTGACCCATATAGATCATAAGTAAACGACTTGTGAAGTGATCTCTTGCAGTACTGCAGATTATCACCCAAGTATCGAGTCGTTCTAGTAACGAGATCGCCACTGTACACGTACGTTACAGAGGGAGCTTCACGTTATAAAGGTCGCAGTATAGGCGCGTCGACAAGACAGAGACGTTCGTCGGCCCCATGCTTAGTAGAGCGTGACCCTCCCGCTCTCTTCATTGACGTCCGACTATCAAACGAACGGTTAAGTGAATAAACAAACTGCAATGCATATCTAGTGAAGAACTATACCGGTCTGGGAACGCAAGATATGCTTCGATAGTGGACTCAATGACATGGGCTAGCCATACAGTGAATGGAGACACCGCTACTGTCTCCAGCTCTTCAATGCAAATAGGAACAGATGCAGACCATTGAAGGCGGTGTATCGATGACCTGAACAGCTTCGTCGATAAGCCACAGAACGCGACTAGAGAGGGAAAGTCTGGCAAGAATTTGAAGCGTAAGTATGCACACAAAAGACAAAGTGGGAAGCGTAAAGTTGTGTGCACCAGAGAGACAAATTTTTAACCGTAAAATGGTGGGAGCCCATGAAGTAAAACTTGAAGCGTTAAGCGGTGTGTACGTGGGAGACAAAAGTGGAAGCGAGAAGTTCAGTACAGTAGTTAAGAGACACAATTTGAAGCGGAAAGCGGTACCTATGCACACGAGAGGCAAATTTTAATGGGTAAACGGTAGGCCTATAGAACACATATAGTTGATGTGTAAGGCGACAGGCACATGGTACACAAAATCTGGCTACTCGTTTGGTATGAAGCTGTAGCTGCGCCCAAAACATGACGCCAAAAACAGAATGAGAGGATAGGCCTATAGATTTAATTTTGTCTGAGGGCTATTTACGTTGCTACCTATAGCTCCACAAGACAATAAATATCACCGTGTTTTCACCCACTCCTTGTTGTGAGAGTAATCCTTGCGGTGTACGATGTTGTTGGAATATTACATGTCCTTTTGCCAGTGCCATTAGCTCCGCCAAGGAGGTTGTGTTTTTCCGAAGTTGGTCCATACCGTCTGTTTCTCTCTCTGTCTGTCATCATAATAAATAACAAAAAAAAAATCACCGACGGAGCTTCATGTTAAGTAATTAAAAAAATTATATACTTAGCGTTTGGTGAAGATCCGTTCAACCGTTTTTTGGGCTTTTTTTTATCTACATAGCCCAGTAATTATTGAACGGATTCATTAGGGAGTTTGCAGGAACTGTTAGGGATGTTACGAAGAGCAATTCACCTTCTTATTTTTATGATCTGTTCACCACTGGTCTTTTTGTCTCTATATTTGTTTTTTTTCTGTTTTTCAAATTCAAAAAGTCGAGAACGGAACAATTAGAAATGTTAAAAGAGAGACAAATGACCAAATAATGGCGATGACTCGTTCTTCCGATGGTGTATTTATCACCCGCAAACAAAGTGAGAGAGGTGATAATGTTTTCGTTGAAGATTTAAGTATACGTATTTGAATACATATACATATTTCTAAATATGTAATTGGATAAAAAATTATGAAGCTGACGGCCGATGCACCAGTGGTCGCTTGATCGAGGTTCGTTACGCTAGCTTTACTAGCCAACTTCATATTTTTCATGCATCTCGCGCAGCGCAGAGTAAGCGAGGATATAAAGACAACAGGACCGTGTGTTTCTGCACTCAGTTTAACTCCTTCTGCCACTTCAAATGGACCAATAAGGGCGTCACCTACTATCCTGGCCCAAAACATTATACCTCCACTACCTTGTTGACGCTTAAGCCGTGTCTATTGAGGTCGGTCATGGAGGACACATCCAGACACCCATCCATCTGGACCATCAAGAGTGGCTCTGCATTTGTCAATAAATATGACATTGGAGAAATCAGTTTTCATGTTCTCTACAGCCCATCTTTATGATTTTTTTGTTAGAAGTGGTCGTTTAGTTGCCTTTTTTACTTTCCCTAGCTTCTGCAGCAGAACCTCACATCTTGTCTTTCTGCTTAGTATTAGGGCTCCAGCGTCTTCAAATATCGCCTTACTTGTAGAAAGTTGTTTTCTAGCCATAGAAACTTTCAAATGTCGCATATCCCGAGCAGTCAATTTCCTCGTAGAGGCTCTATCGTGAGGTTTCCAGTTGACCTTACCTTCAATTGCATAAGCCTTAATTGTTCGGTGATCACGCTGTAATTCTGTGGAAACTTCGAGTGTTGTCTTACCCGAAGCCAATAACCAGGTCTCTTTGGTCTTTTCTTCACTGGTTAAACCACTTTTCTTGCCCATGTTGACTAGAGAGTGATGTTGCAATTCTTGCGTAACAGTAGAACCCCGAGCGATTAGCAAATGTTGTCAAAACGTGTGAAGTGGTTCCGTTTTATTTTTCTATAATTGTTTTTATAGTTACAACATACCTGTGCACTAACTTACTATTAACATTTTAAATGTTTGACACTTATCTTGAAAAATAGGTAAAAAAATTGTATTTGTATAATCAAAGGTAACGTATTAGATATATGTTTGTCTGTAGTCGTAGGAGTTGAGCAATGCTCATAATATTTAGTAGGGAGTTTGGTGGGTTGACCTAGATGTGACCCATGCCAAAAAAACTAGACTTAGCTGGCCAACGAATATGATGGCGTTCAATTTTCCACCAGCGGGGCGAATTTGCCTCCACCGCGGCAGATCGTCTGACGCCAGCAGACGTTCTATTTTTCCCTATATTATTATTAAGAGAGCTAAGGGCTAATATCAGAGGCGTAGCGCTGTAACCTCTTTGGACAAAGCATCCATATGAGAAACTACGATTAGTTGGCCATCAAAAATGACTTCGTTGAACTTTACCCCACCGACAGCGATGGTCTTATGCCACGAGGCGTTCTAGTTCTTTCTTTGTTTTTCTTTTGGTCTGTCAAAACAAAACTCAAACAGTCATGGACGAATCTTTAATTGAAGAAAATCAGTAATTGCAAGGAGTCTTACGAGAAAGAGTCGTTTGGTTATGATCAAAACGAAATCGTTGATTCACGGCAGGTCTGAATTTTTTGTAAGCACTGTGTAACATAGTGAACGTTTCGCATGTCCAGTTCGTATAAAGCTTTTATAGCAACCTCCTTTACTTAGCGTGTGTGCGATTCCTTTCAGTGAATAAATAGATCTAACCCATTCAGTCTTCTGGTGCCTTACTACCGCTGCTGCAGCCGCCTTTGCTCGTACTTACAAACATTATACAGTAGGTATACACTGCATTGTTCGGCGGAGGTGTGCGCTCTCAGAATGCTTCTCGAGCTTACTTTTGCAGTAGTGCGGGTACTCTGATATACAGAGGTCTGCTTAACGATAAATGCTTATTTTTCTCAATGTACACGTAAGGAGCGAGTGCATTCATTACGCTGACGTTCACACAGACGGTTCTCATTATAGTTACGGAAGAAGTGCTTTCTGTATAGGTACGGAATTAGGGCGGAACATTGCTGGCTCTATCTTCCTTTACGTTACACCTAACATTTTAAAAGAGGTATCCTAAAAATGAAGATTTGCTTACAAAATATCAATAAAACATCACGTAATTTTGTTGGTATTCGTAATCGAAAGCTTATACAAAGACAGTTGTTTAATAACCATAAATATTGTTAAATGAACAGACAGTTTCAACAGTCAAAGTTCAAGTCGAGAAATATAACCTGTTGCAAGAATACTACTCCTCCAGTTCGTAATTTTCAAAGCATATAGTTCACCTGTCCTAGGCAACAGACAAACCGAAATAAATAAGCATTAGTGTGAAACGTGCTTTATAATTTTGGAACATTTTGTACCTTGCTTTGATCCCAAACAAAAATCGAAAAAAGTTACGTGTGAGTGGGATCAGCTTCAATGCTTTTACCGAACTGCTTAGTGAGTGTGTAGGTAGGCAGCTTCGAAGACAGACTATGTAAAACAAAACAAGGACATACGGGTACAAAAATCTCCTTCATGATTTCTGCGAACATTTACTTACTCAGATATATTAAACAAAAGCAAAAGAAATGGTGATAGGTGTGGCGAACGCCGTCCGTCCTCATGCGGCAGCACCGGATGTCACGGAGAGATAAGAAGTGGCTCCGGCTCGCAATACAGCCGGAGCCCCGAACTTCCACCTCTCGGCTCCGGCCGGGTGAATCTCACGGGATACAGAAAGTTTTTCCATCTTATTGGCACAGCAACCGTGTGATGTGAGCCAGATACAGAAGATTCTTCTATTTTATCGGCACGGCAACAGAAATTTTGCATAGGCTATACATGATGAGACCGTTCAGCTGTCCAGATTTCATCTCCCGAGAACATGTATAGTAACCGCTCTGCATGCACACGGCAACAGTGTTGCGCATCACTAAGTTGTCGCAACTTTGTCTCTGCGCTCGTACCGAGCCTGGGGAAGAACTTACTTTTGACCGTAATGAACTCGGAGAGCTCATCATCAAGAAGCATACACGTGACACGTTTCAGCGGCGTGTACTGCGCAGTAATTCACTAAAGGTCACGGGATATCTTAAGAGAAATACACCGCCACATAAAGCAAGGTGAAGACTAGGAAAGAATAGGGGCGAATTGCACAGCACAAGAACTGCTTGTTAAAAAATACCTGCATTCCACAAGACACACGCTTACCACGCTTCACTTTTCAGTGCAATAAAAAAAATTTAAAAATATATGAAGTTCAATATATAATACAACTAGAGCACTCTGAGAGCGCGTACCTCCGCCAAGCAAGGCAACGGTAACGAAAAATTCAAATTGGCTCTGAAACCATGATTTTGTTTGTATCAAAACCAAAATCTAACCATTTGTGCCTTTCAACAGTATTAACAACTTCAGTAATTTTCTTGAAGATCAGTTCATAACTTTTTGAGTTACGCAGTAAGAAAAACATTCTGACAAACATTAGCTAAGCTCACAAACAAACCACAAGATCTTCACTAAAATTTAATCATTAATATTTTATGTCTTTTAACTCTACTAACAACTCCTGTAAATTTTATAAAGATCCATTCATAAATTTCTACATTATTGTGCTATAACAGGCATAAAATCAAACACAGCGACAAACAAACAAACGAACAAGCAGATCATCACAAATTTTGGTCATTTACTCTTCGTAATATACCTAACAACTCATGTAAATTTCATGAAAATCCATCCATTAATTTTTAAGTTATGGCGTTAAGAAAAATGAGGCAGACAAACAAACAAACGGATGAGCATATCGCACCAAAAGTCGATCATCTGTTCCTTCTAACATATTCAACAATCCCTGTAAATTTCGTTGAAATCCGTTCATAACTATTTGAGTCATCTTGGTGACAGACAGACAAACTCGACGAAAACATAATCTCCTTGACAGAGGTAATAAAGTACAAGGTGACGCTGATCCTGACAATGCAGGCGGCTAAGCGCAACGCATATTACAAATCCATAGCACAGTGAACACACTGACGCCTATGTTGACAATACAGGCGGCTAAAGGCACGGCATATTACAAATCCATTGTAGTGAGAACAAGTTTAAAGCTACCACGGCCCAAGCGAAGCCTGAGTTCACGGCATTGCGGAAATTCATTAGACGCAACGATCCTTCAAAGGCTTCAGGCGCTCCAACATTTCAAAAGCAGAAATTCGGTGTCAAAGATGAAGGCGTCGGCGTGTCGACGGCTTCAAAGGACAACGCATAATTACCAGCAGGTCAAGGGATTCCTAAGGAGCAATATGGCCATAACTCTGGCCCCGATATGATATTAGCAAGCAGTCAACAGGTTTCTTTGCTCTCGAGGAATCCATGGAGGGCATATACGCTGCACGAAGAGATGGCCAAAATTAACAAGCCGTGAGCGCAGCTTCTTTGTCGCAGAATGGACGAACGGAATATAAATGCTGCACGTACAGTGGCTTTCTCTCCCGACGGACATATGCATGGTCATGCTGCACGTACCGTACGTACAGTGGCCAACATTGATATGCTGTGAGCAGACTACTCTATCGCCCAATGGCCGTAAGGACAGTAGACGCTGCACGTACTACAGTTGCCAACATTATTAGGAAGCTGCGAGCAGGCTTCTTTGTCGCCAAATGGGCACGTCAATGGTAGATGCCGTGTAAAGGCAGGGGTCGATTCGCACATTTCCATCACGATAATCTATTCAGTTTAAGATCAATATGTCCCGAACTTCAACTATTGGCTTCCAATTCGCGACTCTGGATGGATTTTCAGACGGCACTCGCAAAGAAATTATGGCTGCGACTACCTCGCATTTTAAAGGCCAAAACTTCTCTCAGAATCGCGCCATTTTTTACAAAAGATTGAATATAATTTACATTTAATTTATACTACAATACTACATGAAAACATGATGATACATTACAGTCTCAAGATTTTTAGCAAAATTCGTTATACCGGAGGCAATTATCGATAACAAGCAGTATGCACGTTTTTGTGTTATCGAAAGGAAAGTCTCGTGTCGTTATTTTCCCCGACTCAGGAAATATAAAAAAAAAATAAAATCCCCGGAGCCGCAATAGATTCTTTTCGAAGGTTCCAATTAAGTACATTGGAACAGAAAAGCTAAGGCTTCGTAGAAGGTACCTAATTAAGGCCATAGACGGGAAATATGAGCTCCTTTCGTCATAAGTAGCTAATTACAAAGTTCCTAGATAAAAGATTTCGGAGAAGCACTGGTAGAGTGCCGCTTCATATTAACGTACATCCAACTTCTTCAACAGTTCAGATCCCGGTTTCTACGACGACAAGTTACTCGAACCTGGTTACTCAGACGACTGCTTCCTTTAACAGTCCAGCGCATGGTTTCTCAGACGACTAGTTCCTTCAACAGTTCAGAGCCTGGTTTCTCGAACTAATACCTTTAACACTCCAGAGACTAGTTTCTCAGACGACTAGTTCCCTTAACAGTCCAGAGCCTGGATTCTTACACTAGTACCCTTAACAGTCTAGAGCCTGGTTTCTCAGACGACTAGTTCCCTTAACAGTCCAGAGCCTGGATTCTTAGACTAGTATCTTTCACAGTCTAGAGCCTGGTTTCTCAGACGACTAGTTCCTTCAACAGTCCAGAGCCTGGTTTCTTACACTAGTACCCTTAACAGTCTAGAGCCTGGTTTAACAGACGACTAGTTCCTTTAACGGTCTAGAGCCTGGTTTATCAGACGACTAGTTCCTTTAACAGTCTAGAGCCTGGTTTCTCAGACGACTAGTTC
>LQNS02278165.1:12082228-12100777 GCA_001587735.2 Parhyale hawaiensis
TTAACAGTCTAGAGCCTGGTTTCTCAGACGACTAGTTCCTTCAACAGTCCAGAGCCCGGTTTCTTACACTAGTACCCTTAACAGTCTAGAGCCTGGTTTCTCAGACGACTACTCTCTTTAACAGCTAGCCTGGCTTCTCATATCTTCGCTAATACGGAATTTAGAAGAACCTTCCTAGTAAAAACCAGTGATTTGCACCACGACAGCATCCAAAAGTAACACGTTTTTGCACAAAAATTCCAGACCAGTGATACAGAAATCAAGAACAGGGTACGTTGCCCAGAGCGTGCGTGAACAGCCGAGCAGAAAACACATCTTTCATTTCCACTCCAGAAGGAAAAATCCACATTTCACCTCAAACTCGTTCATAACAAGCACAAAATCGATGAATATTTAATGAACCGAATTACCAAGGCTGGGATTAAACTTTTTCATATGAATATATATGGACGTAAATTAGCTAATGTCGCTGGTACGTAGCAAACATCCTAATAAGTAGAGAGTTCGGGAGGGTTCTATATATCAGGAGCCAAAATGTTCGTTACGGATCGCTCTAGCAAAGCGAAATCGAAAATGTGCAGGAAGCAGCTGGTGTGTGTTTGCATTTCGCGGGCAATGTACAGTATTTTGGGCCCAGTGACTGCTAGGCTTTTGCTGCAGGCTGTGGGCATCCGCGAGGACTCTGTTTTATATAGAATCTCAAAATTCGATAGTCTATGACAGAATCTGAAACTTGTTAAGAGTTCTACTCACTTGGAACGCCAAAGGATTATAATTATAAGACCACCACCAGGCTCAGGTTTCAGATTCTCTCCGGTGACAAGGGTTCTCATATGTTCTCCTGCTTCATGCGGTTATTTAGAAAGCAAAAGTTTATTATAGATCTCAAGTGCTTATTATTTCGTAGTTTCAAGCAGGTTTTTTGTAGCAACATGATCAGTACCTAAGCTGAAAAAATTTGATTCAACCGGAAAAAAAAAATTAGGAAAGCACGAACACAGAAACTCTAGCTGTAATTTCAATCAGCGATAGCGGATGCCGGACTATTGGGGTTTACAGTAAATTCATCGCGGGTTAATTCATGGACGGTAAATTTATCTCGGTAAATGCATCGAATGGTTATTCAACTGGACGGTAAATTCATGGAACAATAAATTCATTGAATGGTTAACTCTTAGAATGGTACATGCCAGGGAACATTATTTTACCATCGCTCACAGATGCTCACACGCTCAGAAGCACACACAAATGGACCTGAGCCATCAACGCCCACAAAAAAGAATCTGGTTTCAGTTTCCGTCAATGAACGGCATGCACTCTGCAGCCAGCACTTCATCATCTTTTCTTATTCACTATAACTATCACAGAATAAAACAAGCAACTAAAGACTGAAACACAACTCATATTTCTGACACGAAGTCCAACTATATCAAATCAAGGTTCAGTTTCAATCAGCCACAGCTCACAAGGGTAGCGTTCAGCTACGTGCGTGATTATTACCTCCGCCAATGAGGTTATGTTTTCGTCGAGTTTGTGTGTCTGTCAGTCAGTCTGTCTGTGACCCAGATAACTCAAAAAGTTTTGAGCCGATTTGGACGAAATTTACAGGGATTGTTAGGTATGTTAGGAGAAAGATGATTAACTTTTGGTGAAGATATGCCCATCCGTTTGTTTGTTTGTCTGCCTCATTTTTCTCAATGCCATAACTCGAAAAGTTATGAATGGATTTTGATCAATAAACGTAAGTTGTTAGGTATATAACAAAGAGTAGATGGCCAAATTTTGGTAATGATCCGTTTTTTCGTTCGTTCGTTTGTCACTGTTTTTAATTTTATGCTTGTAGCACAATAATTCAAAAATTAATGAATGGATCTTTATAAAATTTATAGGGTTTGTTAGTAACGACATGAATGATTAAATTTTGGTGCAGATCGGTTTGTTCGTTTGACTCATGTTTGTCATAACGTTTGCTAGCAGCATAACTCAAAAATTTTATGAACGGATCTTCAACAAAATTGCACAAGCTGTTCTTACTTTCAAAAGGCACAATTGATTAGATTTCGGAGTTAATACAAAGAAAATTATGGTTTCAGAGCCAATTTGAATTTTTTGCTACCGTTGCCTCGTTTGGCGGAGGTATGCGCTCTCAGAGTGATCTAGTTATTATTATTATTATTATTATCAATATTATTATTATTATTATTGCATTACCATGTCACGTTATTAGAACCAACTCCGTGCTGTTTCCCGGGAGCACTATAGTACATGAAGCCTCTGCACCAAAGTCCTGTCGTAGCTCTCGCTTCAATTTCAATCACTCAAGACTCACCTTCATCTATTAAGCGGTTGGGAGCACTCGTCAACTCTTCAGAATTCAACTGACACCCTATTATTCCCGCACGACCCAAAGCGTAAACAAATGAAGACGGTGCCTCAAAACCCTACCATAAATCTCACTTTAATTTCAATCACTGAAGGCGCATGCTGATCAACAAGCGTCTTGCATGATATTCAACACCGCAAAACAGGGCTTGTTTACGAAGGAAGCCACAAATGGGCTATTAATTTGCTCGTATGTCAGTCTCAAAGGAGGAGCTCTTCACTCGATCAAAGGCCAGCAGCAATAGAGTGTCAGGACTGTGTATTCGATAGGCAGCCAATGGATCACGGCAGTGCCGTAATAATAATACACACAAGTGGGGTTCGACAGCTATATATACGAGGTAACATACTCGTACAAACCGAAAGCAAGTGAAGTCAAGAAGAGGGAAAACTATTAGCAACATACTCGTATAAGCCGGATGTGCCAAGGGACTTACGAAGAATGAGACATGACATGACAAGGAACATGCTTAATAGGCCGGATGTGTGAGGGAGTCAGGACGAATGAGACATGACAAGGAGAATACTCGTAAATATTAGCAGGATGTGACAAGGAAGCCATGAAGGATAACGCATAATTTTAAAGACGCAAAGTTATCTTTCCAGAACTAACTAGAGCACTCTGAGAGCGCATACCTCCGCCAAGCGAGGCAACGGTAGCAAAAAATTCAAATTGGCTCTGAAACCATAATTTTCTTTGTATAAACTCCAAAATCCATTCATTTGCGTATTTTGGTAGTAATAACAGCTTGCGCAATTTTCTTGAAGATCCGTTCATAACCTTTTGAGTTACACTGCTAACAAACGTTATGACAAACATGAGTCAAACATACAAACGAACAAATCGATCTGAACCAAAATTTAATCATTTATGTCTTTCAACATTACTAACAACACCCATAAATTTAATAAAAAGCCATTCATTGTTCTTTGAGTTATCGTGCTAACAAGCATAAAATTAAAAACAGTAACAAACGAACGAAAAATCAGATCATTACCAAAATTTGGTCATTTACACTTTGTTAAATACCTAACAACTCATGTTAATTTCATAAAAATCCATCCATAACTTTTTGAGTCATGGCATTGAGAAAAATGAGGCAGACAAACAAACAAACGGATGGATGAATCTTCACCAAAAAGTTAATCATCTGTTCCTCCTTACATACCTAACAATCCCAGTAAATTTCGTCCAAATCGGTTCAGAACTTTTTGATTTATCTTGGTGACAGAGAGAGACAAACACGACGAAAACATAACCTCCTTGGCGGAGGTAATTAACTTGTAGATACAATACCAGGCTGTCAATAACGAATTAAGGACGACGTAAAATTTTTTAGGCGACTCTGACCGACGCCTGTGGTCAGAAATAACTCCAAGCGAGAAAGTCCGTAGCAGTAATACCGATTCACAAGAAAATCTCGGCGATTCAGAGACGATGACATAACAAGGTGGCGACGCAGAGTTCGCCCTTTAAATGAGGAGTCATTAATTTGTACCGAAAATAGCAGGTCGTCAATAAGTCAATACTTCTAGCGCGTCTTTGACAAGTGCTACTGGTTGGAATTAGTTTATATTGAGCAGCCGAAGCCTCCGTTCCCACTGCAAAGGCGATCTCGCAAGGGAAGAAAGAAGGGACATAAAGAATGTCGGTAGAAACGTGGAACCCATGCACGAAGGTTTTCCCACAAGGGATCAACGCACATTTGATTAGCAAGTCAGGAAAGAAGATTACGAACAGAATTCATAAAGCATCACCAGGGCGATCGAGGGTTAAAATTGAAAGAAGTAAAGTAGGAACGAAGGAAAGACGTCTCGAAGGCCTACCTACAACTGGCTAAAGTGACCTACAGAGTCCCGTGGGGTCGTTGTTCCCATAACATACGATGGACAAACTGAACTACACTAACCACCTATTTATGTGCCATCCTATGCCCCCTAGCTGGAAGAGGGCGGAAATAATTCTACGTGAAAAATTTGAAGTGATACTGGCGATTTACGTAATAATTTCGGGTGTCAGAGGAAACAGCACCGTGATATCATACTCTGAAAGTTACGGACATGTGCGTTCGAAAGTCGCACAAAGATATTTAACTCAAAATTATACACAAATAGCTGATATTGCAGGTCAAAGGTTGATCTCTATTTGAGAAAGCACCGGATGATATCAGCAGCTGATTGAATTTTCAGTTTGAGGCATATCGCCGTTTAACCTGTGTTACCTCCTAAGCCAGTGGTTCCTATTAGGGTGCATATGAACCTACGGCCCCCTGTTGGTTCACACACTGACCCCCCACTGGTTCATGATGCTTGAAGCGTCTGTGGCAATATTACATTGTTTTTATCCTACACAGAGAAGATAAGAATTACAGAATACCGTATTTAGTATTATTTTACAAGTGCACCAAACTAGCTTTTAGTATTTTGTTGACATATTTAGGTAAAAGACGGCATTTTAAGACTTTTTTCACGAATAACGTTTTTTTTCGCAAATATATAGTTTTTGAGATATTTGACTTTTACGTCCCCATTGTTTTTCTTTGACAGAAATAACCACGCTCACACAGTGTAATGGAAGACCTCTTTTTATAGTTTGTTTTTGGGGTAGGTTAAATCAGGTTAGGTTGGGTTAGGTTATGTTGGATTAGGGTAGATTGGGTTAGGGAAGGTTGGGTTAGGTTAAGGGTAGGCTAGGTTAGGTGAGTTTAGGTTGCCTAGTATTTTCTCCCATAGGAAAACAATGAGAACTTCAAAGTCAAATATCTTGAAAACTATGCATTTCCGACGAAAACGCTGTTCATGTTAAAGCTTTAAAATGCCCTCTTATACCTAAATATGTCAACATAAATGCAAAAAGCGCGTTTAGTGCACTTGTAAAATTTTACCAAACAGTTTACGGTTATAGGAGGAAAAATATAAGTTTAAATAGCTTATAATAATCTTTCGCATCAACTGATCGAAACTGAAAAATTTTAAGTATGGTATAGTTACCCCTAAATACATTAGCTCGATCACAAAAACTTGAATCTTCTCAACACGACGAGAACAGCATGCGTGAAACATCAATCAATGCAAAAAGTAAGTAATTTCGGGTGAGTCGAAATAAATTTATCAGAGTTTAAGATGAAAACTCGCTATATGTCAATAATGGGCAAAGCTGGGGTGTCACGTGACTGTGAGATAAATGATTATATGAATGGCGTATGTTGATATGCCTCAGCCGTACTGTATTAACTGAAAAGCAATAGCCTGGAAACCAACGACATCTACAATAGGCTACTCATTCAGAACATAATATACCATGTTGAAACCATTTTAATGGCCGAGGGTCCGTGCATGTGTTGCAGGACGATTTCACACGGGGTCCATAGAAAACTGGACTTATGGGAACCACTGTCCTAAACGGTGGCGTAAGTCAATCTTGGTACGAATAGCATTATTGAATGAGCTAGAAGAGGAATTGCAAACTTTAAAGGTTAACGTTTTGATCGATAGACTATGAGGTGCGTAAGTTCAAAACACCAAAGTGCCTATAGCTCGAACACGAGATCATCCTGCAGCTATAGACGCATTCAGTACCTAGCAACTTCTTTATTACAGGTACAACTAGAAGTAACTTAACATAACGCATCTGCGGAACGTTAAGAAACACCAAGTAAATCGGTCTGAAATATCTGTCGACAGTCTAACACAAACGCAACTCCTACATTCCTGCGACAGCTCTTCAAAAAAACTAAAGAATAATTCAACTACTGAGGGGAAGAAATCCCAGGCCTTAGAACAGATGGACGACGTAATGCGGTCCTGAAAAGAATGTAAGGTTGCCTTCCAAATTCAGTTCCGCTAAAAGACTGAGACAAGACTCGGCACAAATCAGATGCTAAGCCCCGAGGAAGACACTTCCATTTGTAGAGAAAGAAAGCCAGGCAGAAACGTCGGGATTTTAAAAAATGCTGTAGTCATAATATTAGGCGCCGTTCGGAGCCCACAGCAGGGTCAATCACAGATTCTTTTTCTCTCTTCAATACAATTAGGGGCTGAAGAAAACGTAACCAATCTTATTACAAATTAGGTCTTTTCGTAACAGCTTCTTTGGCAGCCCAGAAGCTGTTTTACGAGGTGACGAAAACTTCTGTTCGGAATACTGCCCATTTGGACGCATGGGTTGTTTGCAAGTGAAGCCATGCTTGCAAAGATTGCCGTTTATTTCTAAAAGGACTAAAGCAAACAGTTTTCAAAAGGAATAGTCTTGTTTGAAACGTCGAGGACAACAGCAAAAAAAAAAACACCTGGACTTCTCAGCCGACATCAGGCAACATACGTACCCAGGAAAAGTTTCCGCTGATCTTTAAGGGATTAATTGAAAAGTTAACGGGTTAACCTCTCGAACCCGCGGGTCACTTACCAGTTGAGCGATTGAGTCGCTATAGCAGTCAGTCACGAGACCCAATCAACTTTTGATTGATAAAACGTTAAATGTTCTTCAGACAACAAGTAAAAACAATTTTAACCGGACCTGATGGACCATCAGAGCAACAAATTATTACCTCCAACAACTTAGCTCATCATATACCAAAGAAACATTTCACCCAAGTAGCAGACAGATTCTTCGAAACGCTCTACAAAAAAAAAAGGAAACAGACGAAAACGAGAAAAAGAACAGCCCTGTCGCCAGCCCGAACTCATTTTTCTTAACGCCGCTAAGAAGGATTCTTTTTTTTTCGGAGAACGAAGAAAACTTTTCTCTCACGTCGGCCAAGGGAATAAAAACGTGGCAACTCAGGCAAGCGTCCCGCAAGAGAATGCAAAAGAATTCTGATGTGCGGCAACATTTTCTTCGAGCGATCGAAGCAAATTGTACTGTCGTACTCTCTTCGTCATCATTAGAGAATAGTGAACTACGTAGAGCACTCTGAGAGCGCATACCTCCGCCAAGCAAGGCAACGGTAATGATAAATTTAAATTGCATCTGAAACCATGATTTTCTTTGTATCACGTAATTTTCTCGAAGATCCGTTCGTAGCTTTTTGAGTTATGCTGCTAACAAACATTTTGACAAACATAAGTCCAACACACAAACAGACCAACCGATCATCACCAAAATTTCATCATTGATGTCGTTTAGCATTACTAACAATTCCTGTAAATTTCCTGAGATCTATTCATAACTTTTTAAGTTATTGAGCTAACATGAAGGTATAAATTACACGCAGCAAAACAACAGAACAAACAAACAGATCATCAAAAAAATTTGGTCATTTAGCTACTCTTCGTAATAGGCCTATACATAACAACTCACGTAAATTTTATGAAAATCCGTCCATAACTTTTTGAATTATGGTACTAAGAAGAAATAGGCAGACAAACAAACAGATGAACGAATTTTCACCAAAAGTTAATCACCTGCACTGTTAGCATGCCTAACAATCCTTGTAAGTTTTGTAAGGATCCATTCTTAATCTTTTGAGTTAACTTGGTCACAGACAAACAGACAGACAAACAAACAAAGAAACAAACACGACAAGAACATAACCTCCTTAGCAGAGTTAATTAGAGTAGAGTGAAAAGCTACTCTCTTCACAAGCACTGGAGTTGAATCTAAATGGAGCGGAATGAAAATATAAAGGTACTCTATAGTAACCATCACTGGAGCTGATTGAAAATGTATACTTGCTCTCTGTGTCATCACTGCGACCAGCTAAATATGTATTGGCTACATCATCATTAGAGTAGAAAAAAATTGAACATCTAATCTTTAGAACCACATAGGTGGAGAAACAGTGCACTATTTAACTTGACCATAGTTACAAACCAGTGTGCGTACTTCTTTTTTCATGACAACAGTAGAGCACATGAAAAGACCCTTACTCTTTCATCAGAGGAGTAACAGAGCAAAACCAAGGATGATGAGACTACAAGAGGTTAGCCCACTGGGCGGGGCTAACATGCGGTGCATGCACCATGGTTATTGAGGCGTGTGACGTCACAAAATTTAAGTACGGTAATACGCAGCTATTTTACATCGTTTTTCCATCATTTCATTTGGGCCTCCAGAGTGTCCTACATGTCCTACAATCTTTCTAGTTGCACAAAAATATGTATCAAAGCATCTACGAACTTTTTTCAAACTTTCTGAAGAGTAAAATTTGCAAGAACATTGGTTAAAAAACTGTTAAAAGAGTACATGAATTGAACCCTGCAAATGCCCGCGTGTGTCAGAAGCACTTTTGGAGTAAAGTTTGTCGTCTTTCAAATGCAATCAATCAAGTGAGTTTTATCGAGAGTGATATGACATACTGAAGTTGGAATCATATGACTGAAAACCTTCATGTTTTTCATTTATTCTTGTCGTCAACCAATGACCTTCTATCCTCTATAATTTCAAACCGTTGCAATAAAAAGTGGTTCAGATGCGTACAATGAAACGCCGGGATAAAGGAACGCTTTACCAAGATTTGTTTGGAAAACATTAAAGCATCAGAGAAACAAATTACTTTCCTTCCCGCGAAGAAATATGAACGCAAAAGCCTATACATAATACGCAGAAGCCATAGAATTGCCCGGCAAAATTAGAAAAAAAAAACATCAGCTACTTTACGCTGCACGCGTTACAGCAGTATAAGTAAGTGTCGCGTCCGACTCACGTGAACTAACTTGGAAAAAATCACCTAACCGTATTTCCCCCTCCTAAACTGTCTTTCGGAATGATGTTGTTGAAACTATGTTAAATCCTTAATTTTTTCCAGCGATGCGGCAGCTTTCACAATTAGGGGCGGAGGATCTGTTTAACGACGCGCACACGACGGCACAGCTTAGGGCTACATTTTACATACACTCTCCAAAATAATAATGATAAAATTTTATCCTTCAGAAAGCTAAAAACGTTCGTAGATGCTTTGAAACGTATTTATGTGCCACTAAAAAGAGTGTAGGACATGTACGACACTCTGGAGGCCCGAATGATGGAGAAGCAATGTAAAATAGCTGCGGATACCGTATTTGAATTTTGTGCCGCCACACGCGGCATTACCCATGGTGCACGGCAGCATGGCCCCGCCCCATGGGTTAGCTTTGCGTAGTCTCATCACCCTTGAAGCATAATATAGGTACCGTCTTCCCTTTGTCATCACTGGAACAGCTAGGGTACAAATGTACCTACCGCCTTTGTCACCTGTAGAGAGTAAAAATAGACCTGCTCCTTTCTTAGCAATGGAGCAGGATACAATACGTGACAAGAAATGTTCAGGAACATCTCCTCTGATGGAGTTAAGGGTGAGAGGATGGTCGGCAGAACGAAGCCTGCGATGTTCCATCGTCGTCATGGTTACGCATACTGAACTTGGCAAACGGGAAAGCAGAAATCAAGGTTGCCAATAGCAACATTTATTTGCGAACACTGCCTGTTTACAGTTGCGTGCAATGTACTGCGAAGGCCAGAAATTGCGTTCTCTTTTCATCGACATGAAATTGTTGGTGCAAGCAAGCAGCTAACTCGATATCGTTTCTTATGCTTAATCTTCATCGTGTATTCAACACGTTAAAGCATGGAGAACAAGAGATTATGGTGAGATTCATTTCATATTAAGACTTGAATTTTTCACGTAGATTCTAATAAGATTTTTGGCAAACTACCTTAGCAAATAAAACCTATTGGCGAAGCAAGATATTTTTAATACCCCAGCAAATATCGTCGCTAGGAACCGCTGGATAGCAATTGACAGGGATACCTTCGGTAAAAATGGCGAATGTAAACGAAACATTCATGTGACTTTCACAAACAAAGCCCACTTAGATATCTGCAAACGTTATCAACTGATACAACAAAAATCATTTAAATAAATAAATTACAGAACAGGTAAGAAAAATAATCATCAACAGAATCTGACGTAGGTTATAGTCAAAGTACCTACTATTGCCCGAGCCGTGTGTTGTACTAATTAACGATTACCGAGACTAACGTGTGCAATCTTCGCCCTATTCATGAGCTACACTGATTAATGAACCCCAAAATACGCAATCTTTGCGCCAACCATGTGGTGCATTAATGATCACCAAAGAGGGCTCGCCATGTGCTAAAACAATCCCAAAGACCGAGATAAGGTCAAGAGCAAGGGAGCAGGACCCGGTGAGGGCTCGGCCACAGACTACAGTAGAGCATGGCAGACGAAGCAATTATTAGCACTAGTCGCGGCGGGGCTGTGAAGGTTCCTACGGCGACTGATGGGGGGACGTCACAGGGCACTCCGACCCCCGCTGGGTGTGAGTGTTGGTGCAGCGGTCACTGCAGTCGGTACTGCTGTGATGTGTGTTGGTGCAGCGGTCACTGCAGTCGGTGCTGCTGTGATGTGTGTAGGTGCAGCGGTCGCTGCAGTCGGTAGTGCTGTGATGTGTGTTGGTGCATCGGTCACTGCAGTTGGTACTGCTGTGATGTGTGTTGGTGCAGCGGTCACTGCAGTTGGTACTGCTGTGATGTGTGTTGGTGTAGCGGCTGTCGGAAGCATAATTATGAGGGCGCTATCGGAAGCAAGCGACATCCAAAAAACATACGTAATTTCTTTTTAGTTGAGAAACACAACATTTTGAATTTGCAAGTAACCAAGGAAAAGCACATCAGGAAAATGTCGAATGATCAGAGTGATGTACGATTCTCCATTTGTTTACGAAGAAATGGTTAAAACTCTCGATTGAAGATGAAAACATCTGAAACAATGAACAAATTTGATCGTAGCTATGTATAGTCAAACCAGCGTAAGCAGTCCTTTAGGGGCGGGGCGTCATTGAACGCAGCAGTGTCAAATCTAATCTATTGACTATCGTAGCTATAGTCAAACCAGCGTAAGCAGTCCTTTAGAGGCGGGGCTCCATTGAACGCAGCAGTGCCAAATCTAATCTATTGACTATTGACTACCGTAGCTATAGTCAACCAGCGTAAGCAGTCCTTTAGCGGCGGGGCTCAATTGAAAGCAACAGTGCCAAATCTATTCTATTTACTATTGACTACCGTAGCTATAGTCAACCCAGCGTAAGCAGTCCTTTAGGGGTGGGGCTCCATTGAACGCAGCAGTGCCAAATCTAATCCATTGACTATTGCACTTTGAGTATTCGAATATAAATATAATTTTATCGATTGAGACAATTTACACCACGCGCTCAAGAGAGATTTGGCCAAGTTGCTTTGATTTCTTAGCCACGCCCATCGGACTCCTTACGCTGGTTTGACTATAATACCGGTAATTAAATCATACGCAACTGATCAGCTGATATAAGCTACAGGAAATTCATCGCAAGAAACATTTATTAACTTTTATTACTGCCTTGAATACAAAAAGCACCTCATCCACCGACGATGCAAAATGCAACAATTTGCATCATAGGAGACTTAACAGGCTCTGGTAAAAAAAAACACAACGCGTGGCACCCTCGATTTTCGCAAACAAAACTTCAGCAAGAAACTTCAACCAAAACTTCAGCAATTGCCACAGTATTGAATAACAGTATATATATATAACTGAACGCACTAAATTGCTGTAAAGGCTTATATTATAACAGTGTGACATGTAGATAATGCCGGGACCGCACTATATATTCATAGGTACAAAGTAATGCAAGGATGAGCAGCTTGCATGTCCTTCATGCCAATGTATCTATGCTACCGAGTTTAACTACATTTTAAAACGACGAAAAAGTTGATCATCCTCACTTTCAGCTCTTATGCGTATGAATATGTGGCCTCAGTATAACAAGTACGACGATCATGATAAATTACAAGATAGACACTTAATTCTTAGTTTGAAAAGAGCTGAGGCCAGCGACTCTCAATAAACAAAGTAGGAGCAAATAAGGGATTCATTATACGCATTTCGATAAGTATATGTAACATTTGCAATCACGCAGTTTACAGCGGTAACACAAACCTGCGCAATCACCTTGAATATATGTCGTCGCCTGGTATTTCAATTTTTCCGTTTAACAAGTTTAACTAAACTTCAGAGACGTTGAAACTTCGGCAGTTTCAGATTCCTGACGTGTTTTCCAGTAACACTGCTTACCAAGGTATCGAGTTAACTGTTCCTCGTGCAATTGCTTCTATGTGTTGATTTTTACTAAGCGGAACTCTATAGCGAGCTGTTGTACAATGAAGCTCTCGGATTAACTCGACGAGTTGATGAGACGTATCACGGATGCAGTCAGTGGCGAACTGGGGCGTCATTTGCCCAAGAGATGTACAGTAAATTCACATACGGCTGTTTGGATTTCATTACTAAGGTTTCGTGATCTCCGGTGGGAAGTGCAGCTGAGCTCTCACTGCAAGAGGGCAAAGACGGTAAGGAAGACTCGTAGTACAGTACACAACTTCCTGAAGTAAAAGAGTCTTGATGGCTGTCTTTGCTGGTGCGGGTATTGGCATCTTTAAACGATCTGTACAGAGCTATTCTGTGATCTCGGATCTTCTCTTTCTTTCTTTTTTTTTTCTTCGCTCGCTGGGCAGGTTGCGTGGGGGTTTGTCAACTTCATGGAGTTTTTCCGTTCCCACGTCGCCAGTCTGGTGTGATTTAATAATAATTATAATAATGATCACAACAACTGCAAAGAGAATGCAACGAATTTAAAATCCTCAGTTGGCAATACAGAATCAATTCTATAATACGGTACTCAGTCGTGGCGAACTGGGTACGTTTGAAGCGGCTTCTTCAATGCATCGTAGATTGTTGCACAGTTTCCCTAAAAAAAAGTTTCATTTAAATTGCTGTGAAGAAGATTGTGATGGTGCCATGCAGGTAGAGAAACTTCAAGTTAGTGCATGATTTTAACGGTGGCGCTGCGATTGAGAGCTATCGCTGAAACTCACAGACACTGAAATTTGGCACTATGGGGATCCCCAACGAAAACAGGAGTGAATGGCAATGGGATTTTCATCAGTTGCGAATTTGAAGGCATCACGAAGTGACAACGAGGAGAGTTACTGTTAGTGATGCTCTCACAAGCACCGTGTCAGGGCTAACTCTCTGCCCTCTGAACAAGTGGAAAGCTGCGTACCCTCGGGTATTCCCAGAATTTATGATATCCACCAACGCTTCAAACTCTGCATTTCGGTCCCCTTAGCTCAGCCTTCTCAGGTTAACAAACTTCGAAGAATGGAAAACGAGAACTCGCCTCCTCAATTTCGAAGCACTAATAAGAAAATTACCTCTTTCTATTCTACATCATGCAGATAAAATGTATCATCCATTACTTCCGTGTTTTCTTACGCTCCAAGTAAGCCGTGTCTACACGATCCATCACTTCATCAATCACAAACACAAAAATCGACAAGCAAAAACACAAACAATTCTTTGTCCCAACGGCATCCAAAACAAAGTCACGAACACTTCAAGGTCACGGTACGCGAATTCAGCATTCCATTACTATTAACCGATATTCCACCCTCACTTTATCGGCCAGATATTTATTTTAGTTGTAGAAGCTGACTGGCGGGTAAAACTCTATTGATACTGCGAAAAGTACCGGTATAGCTAAAAATTTACTCGCTGGCACCCCTTTACATGCAGAACTGCAGACGATAGAACAATAATTTCTCCCTTTTTATTTATTCATTTCTTTAATTTCTGTTGTAATTTACACTGTGTACATCCGTTTCTTCTTTTAAAACGTAACTCTTGCTCCATGGGTAGCTCTTACTAATGGAAAAAAGAAGGAACAGACGTAGTTGGACCAATATACTACAGTTAATTACTAAGTGGCAACATATAGTTGCCAAATGCTTCCCGTTGTACAGAAGTTCGAATCAAACATAAACAAAATTCGCTATGCGGGCTAATTTAAATAAAACTAGAGCACTCTGAGAGCGCATACCTCCGCCAAGTAAGGCAACGGTAACGAAAAATTGAAAATTGACTCTGAAACCATGATTTTTTTTTTTTTGCATCAACTCCTAAATCTAATTTGTGTCTTTTAATAGTACTAACAGTTTCTGCAATTTTTTGAAGATCTTTTCATAACTGTTTGAGTTGAGCTGCTAACAAACATTATGACAATCATTAGTGAAACATAGAAACGAGTCAGCCGATCTGCACCAAAATTTAACAATTTTTGCATTTAAACATTATTAACAACTCTTGTAAATTTCACAAAGATCCATTCAAAACTTTTCGAGTTATTGCCTAACAAACATTATGACAAACACAACTCAAACATAGAAACGAATAAAGCAATCTGCACCAAGATTTAATCATTTATGTCTTTTATCTTTACTAGCAATTCCTGTAAGTTTCATAAAGATTCATTTAAAACTTTTTGAGTTATTGCGAACAAACATAAAATCAAACACAGCAACAAACATACGAACAAACAAACAAACAAACATATAGATCATCACATAAATTTGGTCATTTACTCATTATGAAATAGCTAACAACTCATGCAAATTTAAAAAAAATCCGTAAATAATTTTTTGAGTTATGGCATTGAGAAAAATGAGGCAAACAAATAAAAAACGGAAGGACGGATCTTCACCAAAAGTTAATCATCTGTTTCTCTTAACATGCCTAACAATCTCTGTAAATTTCGTCAAAATCCCTCCATAACTTTTTCAGTGAACTTGATGACAGACAGACAGACAAACCCGACGAAAACATAACCTCCTTGGCGGAGGTAACAATGATGCTTTAATCACTAAATAATATAATGAAGCCAGATACATATATTCACAGAGGGAAATATAATTTGCGAGCTTTTTGTGTGACGAACTCCATCTGAACGTGCTCAAACTTTTCCAGTACCGCTGGCCAACAAAAAACACAAACTTCGACGGCTCGCCGCGTGTGTTTGTTAATCAAAATCTTCGGCGATCACAAACTTCGACGAAAAGGTGGATCGTGTAGACGCGGCCTTACGTACGGTTGAGGACCCAGTCGGAAATAATGGTTGTGATTATAGTAGAACAACTATGATTATGGTCGAGATCTTGGTTTTTATTATCGATATATTCTCCATATTCAACTATTTATGGGGTGCATTATGGTAGAGATGTGTTACAACCTTCGACCATATTACCAACCATAATTCCCGACCATAAATACCCAATTACAACCGTAAAGGTTTTAGCTGCACAACCATGATCTACCATAGTAAACCGTGAGAGACACCATTTACGACCAAAATCGACTGTGTTCAACGAATGATACACCTATATTCCAACAAGATCAACTTTTTCAACTGTTGATATATTATGCACTGGATGCCTGCTCTGTTTGGTAATGATTACTTGCTTTTGCAAAAAAAGGCAATTTATACGTGCGAGTTAGGCCAGAAGCTCAGAATGGTGAAAGGCTCTAAGCTTTAGGATGATGCTATAGAGCAGGAGCTTCAACCAGTCTGAGCAGTTAACACACGTTTATATACAACTTCTTCCAACTCTAAGCTGGTATGAAGCTTAGCAGCAGCCATACGACACGGTTCAGAGGAAGTTACCAGTAGACGGAAGAAGTCTGGCCGTACCCGTTGTCAGGGTACGTAAGGCCAAATTTATAATGAAACTTGGCATTACTTTCCATTGAGCTAGTGAGAATAATTTGTTCATGAAACTTTAGAGATATAAACTGAAGAAACATAAGAAAATAGATAGCAATATTTGATCAAAGATTGCAGTACTGTTTTACAAGGGATACGACAAATAAATAGAAATGATGGGTAACTACGCTAAACTGGCAAAGCGTTTCTAAAATTTAGAAACGGTAGATAAAAATAACGTCAAGGCAGTTAACGACCATATATACCTTACAATTTTTTGCAATTCATCGACAGGAAAGAAAAACTGAAAATGTGCACAATCTTTGCACTATAATATGACTTTTTAAATGTTTCGCGTTCAAACTTTTAGTCGTACAATATTATTTTAGTCGATAATGTCGGGAATTCTAGATATATTATAAAGGCAACCCATACATATTCTTCCCCAAATAATGGGAGGAATCCCACTCATGATCGTACGTACGGAAATCCGTTGATAACATACCTGGGTATGCTCTAGCAAATGCTCTACCATATATAGTCTTCGAACATCAATGTACTATCATCTACCATATATAGTCTTCATACATCAATGTACAACCATCGACCTTCGTTTTCTGACCAACAATATTGCCTCCACCAAAATCGACCTAAATATACTAAAATCAACGTTTTGTTTTGGTCGACATATCTACTATATTGTTTCATCATCCATAATCGACCTCAACCTCTCATACACCACTATATTCTACCATAATCACAACCATTATTTCCGACTGGGGGACAGTGTAAACATATACCTAGCAGATCTCTGCCCTCTCATAAGCGATTCCTAAGACCTTCGGCAATTAGTGCTTCTCCCTCCCTGTCACCACAAGTCCAGTCCAATTATATAATACAATTTATCCTTGTCAAGAAAAACAACTTGAAAGGTGGTAGTAGTAGTTGTACAAACTTTACTGGCGCATCAGCGACACAATGTTTGTATTGCGCCGAACTATTCCTGTGGTTTAACACAGGCTCGTGCGCCACTAGGACCCGAGGTATGTCTCGTTTTAAATTATTATATTTTTTTTTCTCGGCTTTTCTGCCGGGAGGTCTCAGAGTGGTCAATGCGCTACATGACAGGAAAAAATCGCAAGTTGTGCATCTCCAACCTTCGGGCACGGCTGAACGCTTTCGCTCAGCTGCGCCGCACAGGGGAAAGAAACGAAAAGAGAAAAAGACAAAAGAAAGAATCGCCCCAGCAGACAGTCACTTCCGTGGACCTTCGCAGAAGCCTGGCGGAATAGATGGGCCACCTCGATCAGCGGCCCACCTCCCGAAACAGAAGGGCAAATACTGAGAGCCTACCTAACTTTACAAAACTAACCTCGTCAGCAGGAACTGCAGCAAGCTGCAACATCTCCAGCGGAGAAGGCACTTGGAACGCTTGGCAAGTTGAAAGGTCAAATGTTTTCTTAAGAAATATAACACACATTGGCATTCAATTCTGAAGATTATTGCTTGAAATTTCGCTAAGCGATATCGAAAAGGGAAGATCATTGTACTCTGAAATTGAGAAATATTTTTGTGAAACAGCTATGCATATTCACTCTCCCTGAAGACACGGTTAAATAATCAAATAAATGAAACGACCTATGAAAATATAAGCGCATGAGAACGCACATTATAACCGAGTGTTAGATTTTTATAGCAACAGGAGTCAGCGTGCAACATATCATCGAAGGCACCTCTGATATGCAACACAACATGCAAGATATCTTCGAAGGGACCTCTGATACACGAGACAATACGCAAGATATCTTCGAAGGGACCACGAATATACGAGACACGGCACAAGATATCTTCCAAAAGACCTCAGATACACGCGACAATGCTCAAGAATTCTACAGAACTGCAAAGACAAACAGGGAGGGCTCCACTGCTGGCAGCAGCCCAAGGTTGAGCCAGGCTATGCATTTCCATAAGGCTGTCGGTGCACAGGGGCTCTTCCCCACCAATAGCAAACACTGGGGAACCCTTGACATTAATTTGCCATTGGTGATGAGCCGGCGGTCGCTTCCCCACTGCGTTGGAAACTATGGACAGAGGACACTCAATAGAGGCTTCGGGATAAATACTTAACTTAAGATAGAAAAAAATTCTGGGGAACTTCTGCTTCCATGGCAAGCTGGGATAGGACGTGCTCGATTCGCCTATTTTGAGGGGGAAAATTTCTTTCGATGAATCTTACAATCATAAGCGTCAAGTTGCTGTGTCAGTTTGAATCAAACCTTGAGCGTTTATCGTGAGTAAAGTGCGTTTGAGACGACTAAAAGCGCTTCGTAAGACTGCTACAACAAAAGCTTAGAATTAAAGTTATGGATATTATATGATATCGCACTTATAAATGGGGCCTATATTGAATAAGTGTATCATATTTTATACTCGTAAGATAGCTTCATAAGTGCTCGAACTGCCGCCTATTTGTACACTGTAATAAGCACATCGTTGCAAACGTAAAAATGAACCAAATGTGAACTAGAGCACTCTGAGAGCACATACATGGTGTCTACTGAAGATTGCTAGGAAAATTTTATGACTTTTTATGACTTTTCAGGATAAATATTTATGACTTTTTTATGACCTTATATTATACGGCATATCCAAAAAAAT
>LQNS02278165.1:12134685-12186081 GCA_001587735.2 Parhyale hawaiensis
CACATAACTACATATTTATTATATTGAATAGTTTAAGCCTCGATAGAAACTAGGAACCCATGCACGAATGTGTTCCCACACAAGATCAACGCGCATGGGAACAGCAAGTCGTGAAGGAAGAGGAAGTAAGATCGGCAAAAGTATGTAATAGGGAGAAGAAGAGGACACTTTAGGAATAGCATATAATGTTGCTATGTGCGTTTACTACTTAGCGTCAATCTTTGATTGGCCTTACTTAGAGTCAAACTTTGATTGGCCTTACTTAGTGTCAATCTTTAATGACGACGCTAAGTGAGGCCAATCAAAGATTAACGCTAAGTAAGGCCAGTCAAAGATTGACGCTAAGTAGTCTAACGGAACAGCTAACCAACAATGAGCTCTTACGACGAGAACCTTGTAGGTTAGGCGGCCGGTTCTTCTAATATAATATCCTACAATACGATTTAGGACACTTAAAAACACTTGTAATACAGTACACTAAATAAACCAGTCCTTGCCTCCTAACCTACAAGGTCTTCGGAGTAAGAGCTAATTGGGAAGGGCTTCTGTACTAGGGTGGGTGGTGGTGGGTGGAAGCATTTAAGCGCGCGTTTAGCCTACTATCGAGAAGACGAGAAGACGGCAAATTTTATTTCACGTCCTCTTTACGTAGCGATAGATACCCCTATTCAGGGGGAGGACGTGTGCTCGTTTTCGTCGTTGTGAAGATGCCCATAAATCTGCTCTTCTTCTCCTAACAAGGGGAATATGTAAGTATATATGTAGGCTATCATTTGCAATGAGTTATTCGTGTAATATTCTAGAGTCGAAAGTTCCAGAATTTATAAAATTAGAGCAAGAGTTTTCGCAGAATCCCACACTCCACTGTACAGCGCAAGGCATTTATACACAGAGCCCATAGCCCCGAAGAAACATTGCTGCAGGGTGCACACCGAGCAGTGCAGACACACGCATGGCACAAATACTGTCGTCAATGCAAGACTCGATTTAGCATTGCGACAGGGGATTATAATAAGCAATGAATTCTGTAAACGTTTTTTTCTTTTACATTGGACATGAATTTTGTATACACGACTAATGCTCAGTTTTGTTCTTAAGTATACCTAGGTAATGTTAGTTGCTACTACTATCTAATGTATTTAATAGAAGTCTCGTGGTTATAACTGGATAAATGCACGTTTTCCATCCCAGCAACTTGATTAGAGGTACCTACGGTGTAGTTTTGAAGGGTCTTTAGTGCAGTGATAATTGCAGTTGGCCCTATACCTATTTGGCAGCTTGTTATGAAGTGTGGCATTGGCAGACAAACAGAAAGGTAGAAGTTCTCGATCTCGATATTTACAGATCATTAAATCAATAGCATCTAATGATCAATTTGGCACGGTGATATTTTAATTACACGTTCGCTCACTGAACCATTACTTTACTATTATCTTTTCATTAGACTGAAACACCCTCTATGGGAAAAGTGGCAGGAAGACAGACATAAAATCAAAAGCCATTCGTACCCACGCAGCTGCAACATAGGAAATGTCAGCACAATTGCAGCAGAACACAAAAGCACACACTTGTGTATACTAAAGGTACGCGACGCGGCAGGTGTTCTTTTTACGAGTTACAACTATAAAAAGAAAAAAAAAACAATTAAGCCGTCTCCTGAAGGTAACATCAATATATCGATAAAATAGAATCATAGACTCAGCAATATAGGAATAAAATAAAATTGCATTAGAAAAACATTAAGAGACAAAAATCATAATACCGAACCCTGCAGCAACATATTAAATTATCATGACTACGAAATATCACGTCAGCAACATATCATAAGGGAAATCTACTCGTATCTTAGTTAATAAATAATAATTATATATACTTATGGTAAGAAAACTACCACTTTTTGACATCTTAGTAGACCACATATTCAAAAACACAGTTAAACCAAGGATTCGAAAAAAGAGGAAAAGTTACTCCTGTATCACAACAGACAACACACGGAACACGACACGTGTCAAGCATACGGAGACATTAATACTAACATACCAGTAGACTACCCACACAAAATGACACAAATAGGCTACGTAGGTAGTGACTCGAAAACTTTAACTGGACATTATAGTAAACCGCCGACGACACAATGATGCGGACTATTACAAATATTTATTCTGACAATATAGTACACCGCCCACATAAAGCAACGCAATTAAGTCGAAGATAGGAAAAATTCATTTTGATATCTCAGTTCATCACGAACACGTTAACCAACATTAAAAACATTTCTACAGCAAATATCACAAACAAACACACATACCTACAAAAGTAGCCCTATAGTGTCAAGGGTAAGGCAAGCAAGAGGTATTCATATCTGTGCCACGAACTCAGAGCCTAGTCAATGTTTGGCAGTAAATCGCAGTTACAAAGGTGACGGCGTACCTTGATCATGTGCCCGAGCACGCGCGCGCCGCTGCAGCTGTGCAGCCGCACTGCGCCGTGCCAACCGAGGGATCATCGCGCTGAGCGTCGGGAAATTATTATCGTATATACGGAAGCATACCACGATATACATGTATATGTCGGGAAATTATAGTATATACCTACGAAAGAATACCCCGATGCAAGTTGGAAATTATGGTATATACGAAAGAATACCACGATGTATATATCGGGGAATTATGGTGTATTCGACAATACCATGATGCATAGGCTATGTCGGGAAATTACGGTATATACGAAAGAATGCCACGATGTACAGGTCGGAAAATTGTGGCATAACATGAGATACGTGTCGGAAAATTATGGATAAGGTATACAAAATACGAAGATGCCTATGTCGGGAAAGTATGCCGTAACTTGAAGTACAAATCGGGAAATTATGTTGTATACGAAAGAATAAGATGAGGTGAACGTCGGAAAATTAAGATACATGGGCCAGTATATCGCGGTATAAGCGTTGAGAAATTATGGTACACACTCCAGAATGACACAATGTACACGTCGGGAAATTAAGAGTTTATACGCCAGAATAACAGGATGTATATACGTCCAGGAATTGTGGTGTATGCGCCAGAACATCGCGGTACGTACCCTGCGTCAGGAAACTATGGTGTATACACCAGAATATCAGTGGTGTAAACGTGGGGAAAATATGATACATATAGACACTAGAAAAATATGGTAGCTTTGTACGTCGAACAATGGTCGTAGATGCATCATAATCTGGTTCAGTAATATATACCTACATCATAGACGTAGGGAATACGCATCAAAATAATATGGTGTGTCTCTACATCAGGATATTACCTATGGCTATGAATCAAAATACTGTGATATAGACGCCAAAAGATTATGGTAACTAGCTATAAATCCCAAAATATTGAGGCATATACGCTATACTATTCTCCAATAGGAAAAAATAATGGTGCATACGCCAAAAAATTAAAACGCATGTTCCAGAATACGTAAGTATAAATATCAGAATTTCATTGTTATACGCTTGAATAATAATATGACACATACCTTCGAGAATAGTATGTCATCTGCGCCAGAATATTTCGGCATTAATATGGCTAGCTACACTAGAACATTAAGCAAAATTCTCCAGAAAGCTTTCACCATCATAGAAACTACGCCAAAATATCATAAATGCATCAAAAGTTAGTTGTTAATACCTACATTATTTACCGGCAGTTTTTACATCGGCAGCGCACAAGAAAAGCCTTGCTGTACACTAATGCAGTGCCTCAGTAAAGCGGCTATAATACCTAGGCATGTAATCCCCACTCCTACATTAACTATAACTAAGCGAAAAGCAAGAACATATCACCCAAAAGGGTGGCGGAGTAGGAAGACATATATAGGGTCCGACATCTACTTTTAGTATTGCTAGGAATTCGACTCCAACTCTGACTGACTACTTGACAAATTCGCAGTTAGCAAAACTGTCGATTCATACTAACTACGTTCTCCCTACCAATATATTGCAAAGTTTATGATGAAGATATATTTTTTTTTGTTGAGATTTGTCATGACATCTTGAGTAATTTTCAACACTTCAGACCTCACATTTTGAATGAATGTATGAACAATTCAAGACTCACAAGGAGAGTGAAGGAGTTGTAGTCGGCCATTTTAGTCTGACGTCTTCGACTTCTGGAGGTAGTTTCTTCTTGATCCCGAATCCAACTCCATTCAAAGCCTCCAACTCTTCACGACCCCAACTCCAACGCTACACTCCTACTAACAAAACCTAATTAAGTGTAGAGTTAAAAATGTAGTTAGACCCGGATTATACGAGCGAAACTAAGTAGTGTATAGAGCATTCGTTTGCACATTCGTGACCTTAGACTCCTAGGCCCCTCCTACTTCCGGTTTCCCAGGCCCCGCCAACTTTTGGTTCGCGCCCCTCCTTGATCCCCCCGTTACACCGGAAGTGCATTGGCCGTCCTAAACCGGAAAGTCACGCGCAAGGATCGCGAGAGTTCAAGATCAAAGGTCATAATTAAGTGCACAAACGGGTGCTTTATACACTACTACACTAAAACAAACTAGAGAGCCCTCTGAGAGTGCATTCCTCCGCCAAGCAGAGTAACGTTACTGAAAAATTCAAATTGCTTCTGAAACCAACATTTTTTGTATCAACACCAAAATCAAATAATTAATGCCTTTCAATAGTATCAACAGTTTCTGTAATTTTCTTGAAGATTGTTCATAACTTTTTGAGTTGTGCTGCTAACAAACATTATGACAAACATAAGTCAAACACTGAAACGGACCAACCGATCATCACCAAAAATTAAACATTTATGTCTTTTAGCATTACTGCCAAGTCCTGGAAGGCCTGCAAATGTGATAAAGATCCAACCATAACTTGAGTTATTGTGTTAACAAACATAAAATCACACACAGCGACAAATGGACAAACAGACAGATCATCAGAAAAACTTTGTCATTTACTCTTCGTAATATACCTAACAACTCATGTAAATTTAATGAAAATCCGTCCATCACCTTTTGAGTTATGGTATCATACTAACATAAAATAGGCAGACAAACAAACAGATGCACGGATATGTGCCAAAGGCCAGGAAATTATGGTATATACGAAAGAATACCAATACCATTGTTCGTAAAGATCCGTACATAACTTTTTGAGTAATCTTGGTGACAGAAAAACAAAAAAACAGACCAAACAGATAGACAAACAAACATGACAAAAACATAACCTTCTTGGCGGATGTAGATATAGGCGTGCCAAACCTAACGAATTGCCCAATATACCTTCTATAAACTATAGCAAGGTGCAAGTTTCAAACACCATCGAAGAGAACGCGAGTTAATACAAACCAATCGTAATTCAAACAAAACGAAACTGACCAACCACAGTACTACTGCACCGCGTCAGCATCACATTATGATTCCTGAAACTAAATCCATGACCTGCGACACTTTATTGCACACACATAAACTTGACTATATCATGGAGGACTGATATGGTGTAGTGCATGGTCTATGACTATAAGATCGGGTAGAAATAAGTTAAATATACTTAGATATTTTTAACATCTTTTTAAATAATACTTCTAAATCATTTACACTTTCGAGAAGTATAGATTAATGTAGGTGGTTTATTGTTAAGTTTACAGCACGAACATTTCTCGCAAGTTTTAAGTTACTCAGCACTAGTTATAAAAATTTAATTTTTAGGGGTGACACTGAGTTTACGACAATGGAGAAGAAAGATGTATTTCCAAACTACTAACAAGCATATGAAGATAAATGTGCATAAACAAGCAAAAAACACTATGGCTTCATACGAGAAGACGAGTTTAAGTTTACTGAACATTAATCCATGGGAAAGAATGTTCAACTTTCCAGAGAGGAAAAGATAAGTATTCTTGCATTAAAAGAGTTTGGTTTTAATGTAGCATATACTCTTTTAATGCAGCATCGATTCCTAAGGAGACAAGTAGATCTAGCCATCTTGTCAGCAATTTTTCCCCAAATCCTGAAGAATGTGGAAACCGAAAACGTTTAGGTCGTCTTCCCATGCTATCAAAAAAAAAAAGAAACAGCCCGCCGCAGATTGCTTCGACAGGCTTCAAAAAGTCATAAAAGTTCAAAGAATTTTCAAACCTCACTTGACTTGAATATTAAACCAAGAAGAGTTCATCGAGTATTACATGATTGCAAAAATATTGTATGTATACCTACAAGAAAAAAAAAGACGGTCCAGCACTCACGTGGAAGCATAAGAGTTGCCGAATGGAATGGGCGGGGAAAAGGTTACATGGACTGAGATAAAATTGATGAATGTGATATACCGTATTTCGAAAAAAAAATAATTTGGGTGATCCGGATGGTTGTCAGTCATACTGGCATGATTTGAGTAAAGATGAACAGATGTTTCCTAAGCGGCAATTTGGTGGGAGTTACCGGTACTTATGATCTGAGGAGCATTTTCCTCTAATGGGAAGGCCAAGTTAATTGAAAAGAGGAGCAGATAAAGTGCTGCATAGTACACTCAAGTATCAGAAAACAGTCATATCATTTCTTCATTGTCTTGAACGAAAGCAAGTCACTTTTCTACAGACAGAGCAGCAATACATACTGCTAAGCGCGCCACGAAATGGTTTTCCTCCAACAATATGAACATTTTGGATTGGCCAGCTAAGTCCTCGAACTTGAATCGAATTGAAAACCTGTGGGACATCCTTCCAAAGCAAGTTAACCAGAATGGAACAGTCTGATGACTTACCTACCTTATTCAAGAAGGTTATATTTTTGCCAAGTTTGTCTACTATTTCCTGCAAGTAGTATAGTGCACTGAGCCAACTTGTACTATATGGCAGAGGAGAGCCGATCTCGAATCTGTAAGTCGCTAAAATACGGGGATCCGGACAGAACTTTGAAATTATCCAGCCTGACGGGAGCACCATACCTCTCTGCATGAAGTCTAACGTTAAAATGGGCGGGTTAGCTAAGGGGAGTCCGGTACGTGGACTTCGGCGAGCATGCTCGGATGCCCATACAGAGAGCCAACGGAAAGTTAATCCCAGGTAGCAAGATGCACAATTGGCACAACTCAATTCATAGATACGGGATGTTCCCATGCCAGCAGGAAGCACGTCCTTCCTGCTCATGCTATGCATTTGAGCATGAATTTCCCGTGCGAAAGAGCAGCAAACAACAAACATCATTTTAATTAGACTTCGGTATATGTTACACGTGAGGACCAAGTCTTTCAAACCTCCGTATATATGTAGTTTGTAAGGATTCATTTTCCGGCTTAGGAATGAGTTTCTTTAGCTATGTTGCATTCGAATGCCATCAATACTCTTTTGTATCGCGAATAGGCCTATAGGGTTAATTACCACCCGCGAACGAAGTGAGAGAGGTGATAATATTTTCATTGATTATTTAAGTATATACATATATTTGTGTGTATATATATATATTTGTCTGTCCACCCAAAAACAGGTGCAAAGAGTTGAACAATTTTCATAATTGTTTGCAGGGAGTTAAGGGGTTGACCGACCTAGATGTGACCCAAGCCTAGCTGTCCATCAAAAATGACGGCGTTGAATTTGCTTCTACAGCGGGAGATAGTCTTACGCCACGAGCCATTCTAGTTGTAATTATGTTCACTTGCATGTCGAATTACAGTTTATAAGTGCGTTCTCTACAGCCAATAGTTTTCTGTGTATTAGGACTCATTAGATAATTACCATAGAACAAATTATTTTAATATTCTCTCTCTCCGTCTGTCTCTTTCTGAATTAACACTATTAACCATGCATTTTGACTATCCATATTTTTGCCCGCGGCCAGAGCTCTGAAAGCTACTAAGCCAAACTTTAGCAAAAAGCGCTTTACAATAATTTTGTCCAATAAATACACTATTGGTTCAACTTTCATATTCAAGGGCGTGCTTCTTGCGGTATGCGCAGATCCTTTATGTATGAATTAGTAGGACCGATTTTCTGTATCCTGCTACGAGGGATTTACTTCCAGCTGGCTGTCGGCAAGGACATTCGAACATGCTGGCCGAAGTCAACGTACCTGCCTACTCTCGACCTACCGGGCTCCCTTAGCTAACCCTCACCATTCTCACGTTATTAGACTCGAATCAGAGAGGTGAGGTGCGGCTAGTGGTGCTCTCGTCAGGCTGGAAAATTTCCAAATTTTGTCTGGATCCCCGTAGTTTAGCGACTTGAAGATTCTAGAATTCCCTCATGAGTTGAAGCTCTCGCTTTACGATATAGCCTACCTACAAAATTTATTTCCCCTAGCAATATGAAATTAGGTTTTGTTACCACTTAATTTTAAAGGTAGTATTAAAGTTTCTATTCAACCAATGCGTTCTCCATTTTAAAAAATACAGCGATGTTCTTAACTTTCGCTGATGATGGGTGAATTTCCGAAACATCCATCTTCCTGGTATTTCAACAACTTGCATAGCTATAATCAACACTACACACGCAGGGATGTTTTTATATTATTGGCCTCATTATTCATTACCCAAAAAGCTGTAAACGGACGTTTATGAAATTTGCAGGAATTGTTAGCAATGTTAAAAAGCACAAATGATCAACTTTTGGTAATGATTGGATCGTCCGTTTTTGTGTTTGATTAATGTTTATCGGAACATAACTCAAAATATTGCGAACGGATCTTCAAGAAAAGTAGAAAGGTACTGTTTTTATTGTCAAGAGGCACAGAAGACCAAATTTTGGAAGGTAATGATAAAATAGAAATTCTGGTTTCAGGACGAATATGAACTTTTGGTCAACATGCATTACTTGGCGGAAGCATGCCCTGTCAAGGCGCTGTCGTAATACAGTACATAAAATATATATATATATATATATCTATGCACGTTTCATTAAGACGACGATGACTCCGGAGTTTAGAGAGCTTTACGGCTTCTTTTTCAACTTCACGAAACTTCGCTTTTACTTTGGGAGTGCAGACATGCAGGATAATAAAAGAAAGCCATGTCATTAAAATACCAGTGGGTGTCATATTGTAAGAGCGCTACGTTTCGAACATTACGTGGCGAATGAAATCTCGACTCATTTGTTTTGTTTTCCGTGACAGATTCCCCATGTATTTTAATGCCTTCAACTTCAACATTTGCAGCCTTCGCTTTCAATTTCAGGCATCGAGAGGCAAATGGAAGCTTCGTTTTTGCCCACGTGGCTTCACCCTCCTTTTAAATTATACATATTAATAATCAAAATGATGAATAACTCTGGCAGCGCATACCTCCGCTAAGCAATGCAATAATTAAGAAAAATTTTAATTGGTCCTGAATTTAGGATTTCTTTTTTTAACATCACAAAACTGGGTCATTTGTTCCTTGCAACAGTTCCTGTAATTTTTTTGAAATCCGTCCATGTTTCAACAAAAATAACAGACAAATACACAAACGGATGAGGAAGTCAATCACCAAAATTTAGTCATAAGTGCCTCTTAACCGTCCTAACAGTTCCTACAAATTTCATAAAGATCTGCAAATAACTTTTTGCGTTATGTTGCTGATAAACAGTAAAACTCACATACCATCCAAGACAAACGGAAGAAAAGATAGATCATAATAAAAAAAATGGTTTTTTGCTCCTAGTAACATCGCTATATTACCTACAAATGTCATGAAAATCCGTTAATAACGTTCTGAGTTATGTTCTCAAGAAAAAACATGTAGACAAACAAAAGGTTGAAAGGATCTACATCAAAAATTAATCATTTGTTCTTGCTAACATACCTGCAGGTAACAATCATGTAAATTTCAAGAAGATCCGTGAAGATCTGCGTAACAGATAAACAAAGGAAGAGACAGTAAAACTCCAACAAAAACATAGCCTCCTTGGCGAAGGTAATAATCAAATTAACGTATTACCCAGTGAAGGTACACTAAGAAAGCTTGTGAGGGCATTGAGCACCACGGCGTGGCAGCCACGGTTCGTGTACGCGGCGACAGTCAAGCAGACCGCAAAACTAAAACAAACTCTCGCTGTTGAAAAACTTTAGATAAAACCAACGGCACGAGTATTAAGACAGAAAACAAAGCGCCACTTAATATTAGATATTTTTTTCCTAGCGTCTGCTGACGTGAAGAGTCCCTGCTATGTACAGTACATACATCGCTAATTAAAAACAAAGGAGGAAAAGAGAGAGAAAGAGTACAAACGAACACGTTTCAGATACAATGCTTCTAATAGCGTAGTAGCAAATGAATGTCAGAGCTTCTTAATGAAACCGAATGATAAGCAGGGAAAGTAGGTATGCTTTACCTTACGTAACGCAACAAAGACTTAGGGATGACAACGACCTAGAGAAACAGTTAACTTCTCATTTCACATAATTCAACTTCATAGAACCGTATGTATAAATAGAAGCGGTCGATAACCTCAGGAAACACTTTACCCAAGACGTCTCTAATGCCCCAAGGATTGTTAAGCTATCGTCGAGATACATGGCGCGATTGTAACTGGTACTGTACGATTTTCAGTGGCGTGCAGAGAGGACAGCTTATCGTATAATTGCTTCTTCTTCTTCTGCGTTTACACGAGCCAAAATATAGCACTGTCTAATTTTTCAGTATCGTACCTTATACTTGAGTCTGGGCATGAAATCAAAGACTAGCCCCAGGCAGTACCCACCCAAGCGTTATAGTTTCCGTTCATGACAAACGAAGGCAACAGTTAAGTGCCGTACTGGTCTCAGTTTCCTCGATAACATCCACTCACAGAACTTCGTTACCATTGAGTTCCAAACATAACATAACTAGAACATGTTTTTAATTATTTATACAAAGGCAAAGCACGAGGCTGCGCGCAATTGGCGCTACGCGAAACTTGCAGAAAATTTTGACTAGGCTACGCAAACTGCCTCTGAAACTGGTTCCAAACACGTTACCTCATGCTCCAGAGAGTGCAAAGCGCCAAAATTGCAATTTCGACTAGAACGCCTTGTGGCGAAAGACCATCACCCGCGAAAAGTGCTGAGTCAGGAGTCACAAGTCAACGGCGTCATTTTTGATGGCCAACTTAACCCAGTTTTTTTTTGCATTTTCATATCTAGGTCAACCCACCTGAGTGCCTGAAAAAATTTTGGTGATGGCTCAACGCCTACGTTTTTTGATGGACAGACAAACAAGCACACAACCAGGAACGAACACAGTATCACCAGTCTTCGCTTCGCTCGCGGGTAATAACCAGGACAATACCAGCGATATTGGTGCCAAAGCCATTGAGTCACGCTCAAGTGAGTACCTACCTGCTTAGCATTTTAATTACGCTTCAGCGAAAGTGTCGTTGAAGCTCACACCAACATGCAGTGCATCACGGACAGCACCGCCGCGTTGCCGAAGATTCTAACCGACCAACAGACTAGAGGTGCAATCGATTGGCACCGCAGGGTCGAACTAAGCTAAGACCACTAGAATTGACTAGACCCAAGTTCAGAAAGAAGCGTTGGTTTCGCCATATTGAATCGTTTTGAAGGCGTAGGCTGCAACGATTTGATTCCGCTTGGGACTGGCAGTCAGTCTATTTCACGAGACAAGATTGAGTTTTTGGCCGATGAAAGGGCAATTGATTCGAGGTTAAAGCCTAAAACTCGACTGGAAAAGGCAAACCCAAAGCACCTACCTGAAGTTCCGGTCATATCAAAGTTAGTGAGCTTAGGTTTTCTTAAATTCGCCCCGCGAATCGATGACACCTTTAGTATAATAACTTACATCATTCTATTATCAATGCTTTGGGCTTGTGATACCATGAATAAATGTTTGTGAGCGAAATCTTTCAACGGGACGAAATTGGTATTTATCCTATCGCGCAAACTGACTGTTCAAGCTCTTGCGACTGAAGGCAGCAGACAACCTTCGTTGTTTATTACTCTTGTTGACGAAGGCCGCAAACCACTGGTCTTCTCATCCTCTTTTCGCAAATGCAGATTTCTGAATTTCAAACTTTTGTGGCATGGAAGCAAGTGGTTAGAAATGCCTACCCCTTCGGCTACAGTTGGTGGTGGATACAATCACCGTTTGATAGGTTTATTACACACAGACACATTTTATATTACAAGTATTTGGTAAAGTAGTTATACACTATAGAATAATGCATCTGTGTAGCCACTGAAAGTTTAAAAACTTTTTGGGCAACTTAAAACAAAAGCTAATAAAATTGCATGACGTATTCTTTAAAACGTTTTTTTAGGATATTATCAGAAATGGGATTTAATAAATACGCCGGAAGTTTATTGAGAAGAGTTGCAAGTTGAAATACTGGAGCGCGTTTCTCAACGTCAACACGCACAGTTGGGAGATTGAGTACGTCTCAGTTCGTAATTTTGTTGGGGAATAAGGGGACTGAAATACTTTAGAAATACTACAGGATGATTATAGAACACAAATCGAAAAAATTTTAAGGAATAGTTGTAAACAACCTGAAATTGCAACAATTGTAAAGACAAGTACATTTCACTGCATCTCATGAGAGGCACATTGTTTTCGTTGCGTCGTACACGTAGTATTCGCCTAAGTATATTATTCAATATTACTTCAAGCTTGTGAATGTGATAACGTGGGGCTCCTCCTCAAACGACGAAGTTCTGGACCAGCACTGAATGAGCCGAGGAGTATTAGACTATTTTTAATGATTCACGATCAACATAATTGGATATTGCGTAGATTATACCTACCGAGAACCCTGCTAAGCTTGCGCCCAATGTCATCAATATGGGACTTAAAACACAGCTTTTCATCCAGGATGGACGGACCTAAAATGTTTCTTCCTTGAGGAAGACCGGAATGTTACATCACTTCATGTTGTATACCTATGTTACTAGTACATCTCATTTATGGTTTCCTACATTACGTGATTCAATGGATTACTATGTTTAATCACTTCATGGTTGCCTACATTACATAACTTCATAGTTGGTTGCCAACATTACGCCATTTAATGGATGACTATGTTACATCACTTCATAGTTCCCTCCATTATATGATTTAATGGATGACTGTTACATCACTTCATGGTTGCCGGAGTTAAATTACTTCATGGTGGCCTACATTACATTAGCTACTTCACGGCTGCCAATGTGAAATCACTTTACGGCTACCAATGATATTATACTTCACAGTTGCCAATGTTAGATCGTTTGGCTGCCAATGCTACATCATTTCACGGTTTCCAATGCTAGATCATTTCACAAATACCAATGCGATATCACTTCACTGTGTTCAATGCTACATCACTTCATGGCGGCCAGTGCTTCATCATTCACGGCCTTGATCTTCATTTCACAACTGCCAATGCTATAGCACTTCACTGCTTCCAATGCTAGATCACTTCATGGATGCAAGCTACTCCAATTCACCGTACAGCTCTACAGTCTGTTCTGATTTGCTCGCTTAGCCCGTATACCAAATAAATTTTATTACCATTTCCTTCAGCTGTTTACTTGTCATTTTATTACAAATCGAGCATGCCACCAATTTGAGAAGCTTCTGTTCTGCAACATGGGACTGCTGTGTTACTAACTGTTGCGAAACAATTTTACTCTCCTGCAAATATCAAGGGATGTGATATACAGTTGCTCTGCATAATTACACGTCAAGCCTTAATATTTTTGTGAATTTGTTGAGTATAGAAATTTTAAAAGTATGTACAGGTTTGCCAGTCATTATCTACTGAATGCAAAAGAATCAAGTCAAATAGCCTAAACAAAGTATGAAAAAGTAATGAGAGAACATATAAATACGTCTGCAGCACTGTGCAGTCAAGCCCGATTGCGGGAACCGAAATCTCCCTTTTGGGCAAGTGGCTCCTCAATGTTTGTGTGCTCTGTGAACCAACATATCGCACCTCAACACACCGCACAATAATTATTTAGCACATAAGGCGCATTAGGACCAACATATCGCACCTCCACACACCGCACTATTCAGCACATCAGGCGCATTAGGACCAACATATCGCACCTCCACACACCGCACAATTCAGCATATCAGGCGCATTAGGACCAACATATCGCACCTCCACACCGCACAATTCAGCACATCAGGCACATTAGGACCAACATATCGCACCTCCACACACCGCACAATTCAGCACATCAGGCACATTAGGACCAACATATCGCACCTCCACACACCGAACAATTCAGCACACAAGGCACAATGCGACCAACACACCACACGACCACACACGGCAATGTAGACACTATAAGAGCGGCTCTTGGCCTTCACGAACAAATAAACAAAGCACAGCTTGTCTGAATGAGTGAGTCGCACGATCGTGGGTCGAGCAGCTGACAATAACGAGCAGGTGTGATGTCTTTTTTTTTTTTTTTGTTTTTTCTTATCATTGCGGTGAGCGACGCAATTTCTGCCTAGGCGAAACATAACCTGTACCATGGCGCAACCTTCAGGCTGCATTCTATATAGCCACATTAGGAAGAGAGAAGGAAAGAAGGAAAAAGCGGTAAAGCAGTACCTACCGGTCCGAATACGGAAATATTTGATCAGCCGAATCTGCTGTGAGCTATATTTACTACCGAGAAATTTGACAAATTTGACCTTCTAACATAAAAGTTTTTTGATAATTGCGTTTCAACAGGTGTCGATCAGCTACGTTTAACAGGGGATTATTTCACAATGTAATTCCTGGGCAATACGGTATCTGCAAAAAATAAACGGTACACCGATGTGTATTTATCGGTTATTTGTTTATTCATTTATCTGTTTATCTATTTCCTGTCACGCTTTAACAAAACAGATAGGCGGAAACTAGCCCACGTTGGAGGCTCTGGTCGTCCTCTCAAGTACCATTGAAAACTGTTAGGTAGAAAATAGGCCGGGTTGCAGAAGCTGGAAAACGTATCTTAATCAGGGACATTTGAAATTCAAACAATGGAGACGTCGCAGGCTTAGTCTGATTTGTACGAGTATTAGCCCCACCATACATCGAATCTACGGCAAAGTATTGGGTGACCATAGGCTATGTCTGAATGTACTTCTTGTGTTGCCGAAATTGAAATCGCAGCACTGAAGATATCTGAAGCTTCCATTGGCACTCTCATGCATCTTGATTCGTAATTTCTTCCCACAGATGATTTCGTTGCTTCAGCTATTCTCCCAAACTTAATTCAATGGCCGATGAAACAGCTTTCGCTAAGCAAAAACCACTGGACCTGTATAAGCTAGCCTACCGTATCCACAATACCGAATCTGAGCTATTACTTTGAGCGTTGCTGAACGGGCTGCAATAAGCCATGTATTTTCTCCATTCCAGGATAAAAAAGTTTCGACACTGAGCGGCTGTGAAGACGTAAACGCTCTTCTCGGGGTGCTTAGGTTATGATCAATGAAGAAGGTCATCACAAATTCTTTGTTGCCATTTTATGACAGCGCGGGCCCTCTAATATATGCAATATTTTGACACTGAGTGCTAACTTTTCAATTTCAGCCATTTTAAAAATGATACATCATGGTCTAGTGTACCGAACTTTTCACCTTGAATCATCATTGTCAGTTTTATTGTGCAGTTGAAAGCGCAAACAAATTAACAAATGTAGTGATTTTTATCCACTTTGCTCGAGGCGGCACTTTCAGCATTCCTTGTCTATTTCTAATAATAAAAAGCAGAGAGCTGTCTGGCCTCGAAAGTTCTGGCCGGATCTCCAACAGCCACTCCATTCCTTTTGACAATAATTTTGTTGTGTCCTTCAATTGTAGCGAAATGATGAGCAAAAATTAAGTGCCTTTTTCTTCCAGACACCTTCGTAAGGATTTATATGAACAGCAGATACACTGTAGCGTGTATACATACTATAAATAATGTGTCGAGCGCATGTTTAACACTGATTGTTTATACATAATGGCGTTTATAACGGAGTTTCGGAAGCCTAAGTCGTCTGTATAGCACAATCTAGGACACCGAAGTGCAATAGACATAAAACTAACAATGTATAAAACCATGCAAAACATCAATGACACTTGAAAAAAATGTAATTTCTACGGAATTTTTTTAAATTGTTGCTGTGATAATTTTCCCGCAAACTTACTCATTTTTGCTGTACAGTGATTTCCTGAAATTTCGAACGATTTCCCTTCAAGAAGATTTGCGGATTTATCGTAAGCAACCGAAAAGTTCGGTTAAAACTTTTTCGGAATAACCGTCAACGTTAGGTAACTTTTTTACTATTTTTGCGGGCACTATTTTCCAGCAGTTTTCTTGGAATTTCTTTTTACTGCCGGGCATGCATTCACCACACAATGCCTGCCGATCGCCAGTTCTGACAGCAAGGGACATTTATGAGCGGTACCAAATAAAGACAGACTCAATAGAACATTGAATTACAGAATCACACCACATAAGAAGAGTAGAAAATATACGTCAAATTGATGAAAGAAGGAAATATGGAGGAAAAAACATCTGGAAGGTGCAAACTACAACCATATTAGTATGCAGAGAAAAATTAAGCGAAAAAATAATCATACAGTGTAGTATTTCACGAACAATGCAAAGTGCAAACTACCACTAGAACGCCTCGTGGCGTAAGACCATCACCCGCGGTGGGAGCAAATTCAACGAAGTCATTTTTGATGGCCAACTAATCCTAGTTTTAAATATGGATGCAGTGTCCTACAAGGCTAGACCCACGCTGACCGCCCAGGGCAGATCTCTCAGTAATAGCATAGAAAAAATGGGACGCCTCGAGGCGTACGTGAGACGATCTGCCGCAGTGGAGGCAAATTCGACCCGGTGGAGGAAAATTCAACGCCGTCATTGCTTATGGCCAGCTAGGTCTAGTTTTTGACATGGGTCACATCTAGGTCAACCCACCAAACACTCTACTAAAAATTATGAACATTGCTTAACTCCTTCGACCACTCATTGGGTGGACAGACAAATATGCAAATATATATATGCAGGTTTCGTTATATATATAATATATATATATACTTAAATCTTCAACGAAAACATTATCACCTTTCCCACTTCGTTCGCGGGTGATAATCAAGGCAGAATGAAACAAAGAAATACATTAAAAGGTAGTCACAACGATCGTTCGGTCTAAACTCTAAAAGTAACACGAATTTGAGGAACACGACAAAAAAAGAACAGTGTAATAGAACATATTTAGTAGAGAATGTACAGCGACCGCTGAGTGGGGCAGTAGCATTTCAGCAACAGTGAAAAACAACCAAGGCAGCGTACGGTGAGGCAAAAATAACAATAACTACGCAAAGAGCCTACACAACGTCGTTCAGTCCAACACTAACACTTCAGGATGAAAGCGAAAGAACGACACTCATGAACGAACGATAACGAACTGCAATACACACACGCCACGAGATACACAGCGACCGTCAGTCTAACGATAACACTTCAAGAAGAACAGTACACAAAAGAAAGAAAACAAGACACAAGGAAATTTCAGCACATTTACTAGCAGAAATACACAGCGTTTCGTTCAGTGCGGCAGCAAGAAGCACTTATTTGCTCGCATCAAATGACAACAGCTGTCAAGCAACATAGGTATCTGTTACGGCGGCCCCCTCCCTGTGACACTGCATTTACATCTGTCGTACACCTGCCAACAGCTGCATGTACTCAACACCTGCCGCCTGTTGCAGCTGAATGACGCGTATACCTGGGCTAGAGAGGGCTGTCATCATAGGTAAAGCACATGCGACTAGTGCGTTAGTCGTACCTACGTTACCAGTTCGTTGGACGTACGTTAGTTGTACGCTAATCATACGTAGCTAGCATGTTAGTCGTACGATAATTGCCTATTAATCGTACGTTACTCGTACGTTAGCCGTCCAATTGTCAATCATACGTTACTCAAGTTACTAGAACGTTACGCGTACGGTACGGTATGCAGGGCCGGGCCCCATCATACAGTTGCACACTCAACTTATGGGCGGACGTTGAGCCCGCACGTCGTCCCATGCACAGCGACTGTCGGTAGCCAAGACAGCCTACGCGTCTACAGCGCTCAAGTTAGAAGACGTGGCAGTTGAACATCCGTCCATAAGTCAAGCGTGTGGTTGCATAGTGCACGTGGCAAAATAGGCTAGAAAAAATATATATCACAGTGCCTTATAGCTTGGGTTAATATAACCTATAGTTAGTTCTTCTGATGGGAGAGTGGCTCCTGAAAACTAGAATGGGTGAAGTCACGCTCAACGTTTTCATGAGCGTCAGAACCGACGGTCAATCGATAACTGAACACACCCAGGAATTTAAGCAGGAAAGCTGGAAACATGAGGCAATCGCCTTTCCATTGATGACGCAAGTGTTGGAAAATATGCAGCTATGCGTCACATGAACTGCAAAGGCAACGTACAGCTCACAGTGCAGCGCCTGACACCGAACAGGGGGAATATAGAAATCGTGATATGTTCTAATAAGAAACAGCTCATTCATAAAACAGGCTGTAAGTGAGTATTATTTCGTAGAAAACACATTGCAATACATTATCTAACTCTTTATGAAATCGTAGAAGCGTATCTGAAAACTAGAACGTCTCGTGGCATAAGACCATCACGCGTGGTGAAAGCAAATTTCATCGCCGTCATTATTTATAGCCAGCTAATCCTAGTTTTCAGGTATAGGTCACATCGAGGACAGCCGACCAGACTCTCAGTAAAAAATAATGAACATAGCTGAACTCCTTGTACCTGTTTTTGGGTGAAGAGCAAATTCCATATATGCCGTCATTTTTTACGGCCAGCTAATCCTATTTTTTTTTCTTTTTTTGCATAGGACACATCGAGGGCAACCCACCAGACTCCCTGCAAAAAATTATGAACATAGCTCAACTCCTTCGATCACTTCTTGGGTGGACACACAAATATACAAATACCTAGTTTGTAGGTAAAAGTTAGAACGCCTTCTGGGTTTTGTAGTTTATTTGACCCCGAGCTTTCAAGCCATTATACATGACTCGTCTTCAGGGGAAAGAAATTTTAAGCGGCTGGAGCCATCTGCTCATAGTTAGTATCCTATCTACAAGCAAAAATAAACAATAATCACATAATATTATAACCAAATAAAATGCATGCCACAGATATTCAGTTGTGTTCTAAATGATAATCCTTTATGATGACATATTCTCACCATCAACCAGGAAATAACTGATGGTGAGAATATGTCAACATAAAGGATTATCATTTAGAACACAATTACCTTCCCAGTCTCCAAATTACAGCAATATCAGAAATCATTCAATGGATAATAACCATCCAATAAAGCAAGATATTCAGTTTTGTAAGCGGCAGTATGCTTTGGAAAAGTGAACATGGCTATTGATAGAATTTGGACCGCAATGAGAATGGAAAGCTTCTAATCGTTCTCTAGACTTGGGATTTGACTCATTGGAGAGTAATTTTGCAAAATCAAGTGACATTTGATGATTAGTTGACTTTACGTGGTCGTTCGCAAGGGATGCTTGAATATTTTATCTAATATTGTTGACAAGTTCCTTCATTCTTTCCGAAACTTACTTACGTGTCTCTCCAATATAGCTCCAGCCGCTTAGAATTTCGTTCCCCTAAAAACGAGCCATGTATAATGGCTTGAAAGCTCGGGGTCAAAAATAAAGTACAAAACCCAGAAGGCGTTCTAACTTTTATCTACAACATGATTCAGCCTGGGAGTCCTCCAATCTTTGAATAAATAGAAATACGCCATTCATTTTGGTTAAGATATCTTTATTAAGTTTCTCGTACAATCTTTTATAAATGGTGTCTTGGTCCGTTGAACGAAGAAGTTGGCCGAAGCTGCAAGTACTGTAGTCCATTGGTACTGGAACAAATTCGTCGTTGGTTGTGAGTGGAGATGCGAGGCGACGCGTTTCGGTCACTTCTTGCGACCATCTTCAGGCCGAGATGAAGGCAGTGGCAGTATATATACATATATACGAATATTGACGAGAGCATCTATATATAATTGTTTGGAAGCGATGGTAGGCCTCTTCAGATCGTAAAAGCTCTGCAGTAAGCAGCATATCCAATAAACATTTGCAGTTCCGCCGCCTGCTGCATACAATGAATCAACTTGCCATGGCTTCCGATATCACTTTGTTTTCTTTAAATGGCATAGATATATCGAAGAAATCAATGAGAAGCAGATGAAATTTTGTTACCCATGACGCGTTTCGCTGTAGCCTCAGCTCATCAGGTGGGAGGCTTGAAGTTGACCAAATTTAATTCATTAAGATCTTGTGAAATTTTTGGCAAGTTAACATAGGAAGGTGAAACTATGATACCGAGTTTTCGAAAGGTATAAATGTCATTTCCAAACCAGCAAATGTTTCTTCAATTTTGAAAAGCTATCCGCTGCTTACTCAGGAGCTTTTACGATCTGAAGAGGCCTACCATCGCTTTCCAACAACTAGATGCTCTTGTAAATATTTGATACTAGAGGTCCCAGCCGCCAAAGATGACGGCAAAAATTTTGTGATTGAGCTTTTTATTGTTCCGGTTCCCAGTACAGGTTTGGCTGTATTATAGGTCTCATCCCTGCAGGCCTCATCTTCCATTAGTGAAACGCAAGGTGTACAACAATTAGTTTTGCGACAGCAAAATATCCCCCGTGCACGATAAGGAGTGAATATCAGCTTGGAATTGATTAAGCGTTAAGTTGCACTAAGAAAATAATAGTTCAGTCAAAAGAGTTCACTGGAAATGTCCAGGGCTCACCGTATTGTGGATACCAACTGATTGTTGAACCTCCAGCGTCGAAATTTGGCTGTGATGTAAAGTCAATATAAAAAGGCGTCTGCTTCGATATTATTCAACAATGGAAGCGGGGATCCAGAGCCCGCGATCCAGCGGCCGGAGATCCAAAGGCCGGAGATCTATATAGAGCTATATTTGTCACCGGTACCCCAAGCGATGAAATTGTATGGTATCTCAACTTGTTTTTCAGTCCATGCATTTTCTCCTATTAAACTCTTAACTGCGTGACGGAGAAACGGACCAACATTGGAGCAAGGGAGCAAGCAACCAACAACTGTGTTTTATTATATAGTGGATATACGAATATTATAAACTTAAAATCTTCAACGAAAACATTATCACCTCTCTACCTTTGTTCGCGGGTGATAATAACAGTTTGTACCTACGTAATAGCCTACATACGGAAACTTAACCCCACCGGTACCTACCTATCTTACTCAAGCTGTATGTATTTTTGCTCGACAGGAGCTCTTTTCCTTACTGTATGCCTTTGGGAGAAAACGCCCTTGCAGTTAGGTAGCTCACCCTACGCAAGGGTTAAAAAATATGTAACTATTTTTTCGTATGCATCGCGACTTTTGGTCCACCCTGCATGTAAAAGATATGCAGGAACAACCTCCAGTTCTATTTTTCTTATGTATCGGAATTTTTGGTTGACCGAGTAGAAGATATGTTCAAACAAAAAATTCGTTGGTTAACTCAGCTAACTCAAGAAAAATATACATATTTTCAAACTTGAGAGATATAGTTATGTGTAAGGTACACAATACATTTAGTAGACAACACGATCATTTTTAGTCTTTACAACTTACAATCAATTGCGTTTGGTCAAAGTACAGTAGGGTACTTGGTCGCACTAAGCGCAGAAGTTGTCTGTAGTAGTTGTAGTAGAAGTTGTACTAGCGCTTCAGAGCACATTGCCTATATCGCGCCGAACTATTCCTGTGGTTTCACATAGGCTCGTGCGCTCTGGGCGCGAAATATGTCTCACGTTTATTAAAGAGGTTATTGTCAGAAGGAAATTATTATTAAGTTTACATACAGTATATGTATTTCGCTAAAAAGAGGGTAGAGTCTCAGCAGTTGTCTGCGGGTATAACATAAAAAAAAGTCTATTCGGCCGACAGAAGTAGCGTTGTCGACTAGAGAGTCTGCGTCATATTTTTTTGGGCGGAGTCGGATCCCCACAGTTCCAAAGTCAGAATAAACAGGTCGACGGCAAGTCCTAGACTTCGATGATGAAACAAATTACACATAAACATAAAAAAATCATCTAGACGTAGATAAATATGTATTTGTGCAGAGACAGACACATGGAGTCTTCTATCATATTGTACCTACTTCGCATGCATTAATTATGAAACAGTGATTAGACTCGTGCATATGCAATCTAAGGTTAGCCATATGACTTTCTTTATTTCCCTTATGATTTAACAAAAGATATCTGACCATCTACAATTCCACAATCACATCTCTGTACCTCAATCAGTAATCTCCTTCCCGGTTAGCATGGCGTGTAAGATACGTAAGCCCTTCGGATGATGTTTCTCTTAGGTAATAATAATACATCTCCATACCTATGAAACATTGAACGATAAATATTGTTTCTTACTATGATCAAACCTTGATTACTGAGCATGCATCCGATTCAACCTGGGGTACAGCCGGCTCATGCAGTGATCTTGGGTGACTTCAACATAGGCCTAGCCTGTATAATAATGTGGGTACGATAAACTGTGTCTAAACTTTTTTTATATTATGTGACTAGTTTTGGGCATGCAATCGGTGTAAATTTGTACCTTCAATAATAATTTAATTCGGATCAAACTAGAACGTCCACTTTTTATATCTTGAGAGAAGCCGAGGCAATGGATCATTTTTGATTACCATCGGGCCTGACTTGAAACGAATCGCTTGTCTCTGGTCTTGATAGATCATCATAAGGATTAATTGCTTCTGGTGCGCTTTCGCTCGAAAGAAATAGCTGATGAACATTTAAGCTGCGTTTTCAAAGTAGTGTCTCAGTACATATAGTTGGACGGAGAAGGTAGTAAGCTGACATGGAATGGGTATAGTCAGCTGCAACGTAGCTGCTTTCTTGGCTTATTGTTCGCACCATCCGACCAGTGGGGCCTAGCCAACCTAGTTGTATATGTTGTAGGCCCACATTAAGAATGTTTCTGAATTTATTTATAAGGGTAAATTGTACTCATCACACACTTTAACATGCGTAGGAAGAAGTCCATTGCAAGATTTAATAAAACCTTAACAACTTTTGAAATACAACATGGAACAAAAATTCTATACTTTATTTTACATTGGGCAGAAAGTCACAATATTAAAAGTTTTACTATGCCTGTCCCCTAAATACCTAACTTCACCATAAAACAATGCATTACGCAAGAAACTTTCAGATATGAAAAGGTTAAGTGGTAAGAATTTGCAAAGATTTGACACATTCGTGAGGCAAGAATCTCGAAAGACATCGGCCACTGCAAAATATAGCACCAATCAGCAATGATTTGTCAACTATCGATTGCGCCCAATAAGCCACGGCAGGTGGTTGCAAGTATGAGTCACATTCATCGACCTGGGTTATGAAACAAACTGATCGGCTCAGATTAGATAGAATACAGCGCTGATTGCAGCTGATTTACTCCACTGTCACTATGCATTGACTAATTTTTGAGAAACCTCATTAGCTACGGTCCAAAAGGATGTACAAACAGTTACACAGACGCGGTACTTGAGGTGTGTTCGATGGGGACATAAACTCAATGTGCTTTGCTTCAATCGAGTGGAAAGTCAATCCAGACCGTTCTTTTCGCCACTTTGACTCGAGTTTAAGGCCTTAAACGTACCCGGCTTGGGCCGACAACTAAATTCTGCTTCGGAGGTAGTTTAACTTTTTTAAGCGTGATGCACCTGACTTTACCCTAATGTCAACAAAAATGGTGGCATAGAAACCAACTTTTAATAACAATAATAATATTTTAACAAAAAAAAATAATTTTTGTAGTTTTAACTTCCTAAAACGACGATTTTTGTAATCAAAAATATTAGTTCATTTCTATGAAAGCAATAAAAGAATAGAAGAAAACGTATTTCAGGGTAAACCAAAGTATATTGCTTTAGCATCATATGCTCATAGCCTACCATGGATTGGTAAAATGATGAAAACATATGAGTCACTCGCGAGCACCAGTGTCGTGTTCCGATTACATAGCGCCATCACTGTCGCGTCCGATGTATCACAAATAGCCTAACCTCTCTACAAAGTTAGCTGAGCCAGACCCATACTTCTAACCTATCTGAAGGAACGACATTGTTGCAGGATGCTCAACTTTTAAATGTTGGGAACCTAAGACAGGTTTTGCTAGTAACATCATCGCCTAGCTTAGGTTAATATTTTACAGCTTAACCTAAGTCCTAAAATCCGTTCGATTGGGACACGCTGAATTCGGCTCGAGAAGTCAAGTCAAGTACACTTGATTATTCGACAGGGACGTCTCATACTGTATATGACCATTGATTGACTCCATGCACAGTCGTCATGCGTAGCACTGTTTTGTAATACTACATCATCTAAACAAGGCGTACATAATTAATATCTACAGTTATTTAGCATGCGGCACTGTATGCGTGGTCTAGATTGGGTTTACAGTCGACATAGGTACATTGATTTAGCTATTTACTTAAAAACTTTACCCGTGAGTATGGCGCATCTTGATGTATGACAATTGCAATTGCATAGATGCGGAAATGTATGTTCGATGACATTAACTCCACAATCGTGATGTGTTGCTTTAATTATTAAAATCACTACCATCTGCAGGGCACACTTTACCGTACATAGCAATTATTTCAACGCAGTAATGTCTTTTTTTCAATAATTCTAATTAAAGTTGTAACACCACCAGAGTAAGCGTTTTATTTAACAACGAAACTTTCTTTGCGGAAAAGTAGGGCTGGTATCATTTTCTTTTTAACCCTATCCGTTGCCAATTTTTTCCAGCCGTTTGAGCGCCAACTCGGTACAAATTTGTACCGCCCACTAAAAATGCTTATAACTTTATCAATATCCGAGTTTTTTTCTTCATAGTCTCAAAAGTCATTCATTCAACTATTCTTTCGCCTATTTAATGAAAGAAATAATGCCTCAAAGTAGTTTTAATGTCAATTAAATTCGAATATAAGAAAATATCTCCGGACAGTAGAGGGTGAATAGTACTTCGGCAACACATCTGCCGCAATTTTCATACTTTCACAAGCTGAACGTATGATCGCTTCTATTATTCAATTCTAGCCTTATTACTGTCTTTTAGTGATAATTTTGAAAATTCTTTTTGTGTAAAAAAGAAAATCTACACGGAAATATTAACATTTATTTTCTGAAATATTTATGTTTATCTATATTTTTGGCTGCAATGTGTGGGTATATTAGAATTTTATTGATAGTCATGTTCAATTGAGAAAAGTCACGGAATTTAGGGCGCTGACTATCACTGCGAGCAGAACTGTGAACGAGAAACGGTAGGGCGGTACAATTTTTTACCGCCTTAGAAATCAATGATTTTCCATAGTTATTGACTTTTTATTTATTTGATTTTTTCTATTTTTTCATAGTATAGTAAATGGTAGAGTAATAATTAGCTATCAGCTATGCAATTCCTGAGAAAATAATAGCAAAATAGCTTTAAGCTTGGAGATGATAACTCAGTAAAATATACATGCAGGTATGCAAATGATTTTTTTAGTAGTCCAAACAAATTTTTCCAAGAGTGGTCAGCAAGTTCAAGTTGCTTGATTGGGAGAAAAATGAAAAGGTAAAGCAAACCTAATTAAATATGAGATTCATAGCACCTCACTTTACAGCTGTGAAGACAACACTGAAAGGTACTGACTAGGGTTGTGACTTTGCATTTATAAAGGTCCTAAAAAATTTGCATATATGCATAGGATGCATATATTATGCACTTGCATAAAGTAGCTATGCAGAGCGTTCTTGCATAAAATATGCACGTGCATATTATAAGCAAATTATACTCGCATAAAATATGCACGTGCATATTGCATGCATTGTGGTAAATATGCAATATTCAAAAAGTGCATATAATATGCAAAATATGCATACAGTTTTTTCCGTGCATATACAGCATATTATATGTAAGTCAGGGTCACAACCCTAGTAATGACTTTTGATACATAAATAAAACTTATACCTACATCTAACTATTTTCTAACTCAAGCTATTAGTAACACAGAGGGCAGAGGCATCAGCATAAGGGGTGGAGCACGCACTTGTTCTTGGAATTGGTGCGAAATTTGGCACGCATTACATACTACAGAGCTGAGCAACTAGTTAGCTATCTATTGCGTTACCCTTCCTTTTGAAGAAACTATAGTGAATAAGAAACAATAATACGTATTTTTTAACGTGTGGTTATGTTTTACAGTAGAGCAATTTCTGCAACATCAGGAGCATTAAATTATTTAAATAGCTACCACAAAAATTTAAGCATGTACTTTTCCTTGCTTTAATTATGTAGCAAGCTATGAAGAGGTATAGGTTGCTGAATTCTATCATAGGTAGGAATATTGAAACAAAACTGGTGTTGTGTTCCATAAATGCTTATAAGAGTTAGCTACTTACCTAATCATTTGATAGTGTAAAAATATTCCATTTTATGAAAAGAACATAATTAATAAAAAAAATCATAAATTAAAAAAATTACTCCATTTAATCAATTGATTAAATATATAATAATAATAATGAGATTTAATCAATGCCAAACCCTGTTCCAAAAGTTTATCTGTAGCTATCTAGTATTTTTATCAAATTATGGGCTGTTGACAAAAAATCACCAATAAATGACAAGGATGAAAGCTAAATTTCTATACTCAGAAAGAAATTTGAATATAAACTCATGCCTATATATGTAGCTGAGAGCTAATAAATATTTAGCTACAGCCTACTTGGCAAGCTGAAAATAGAGCTTAAGTTATTAGTTGCACTTGAACTTCGATAACTGCAATGGTAGTTCCCTACATAATGGCTCAGTAGATGATAGACTAGATTTAATTAGAGCATTAAATTATTCAAATACGATACAAATTTAAGCTTGCACTGCCCCTTATTTTAATGATCTAGCTAGCTAGGCTATGTAGAGGTATATGTTGTCAAATTCTATTAAGGGGAACCATACGTATGTTGCAAAAAGAAAAAATGGTGTTGTGTTGCATAAATGCTTCTAAGAGATAATCATTTGATAGCTAGTGTAAAAATATTCCATGAAAAAAAAATCAAATAGCTAAATGAAAAAATCATGATTTTATAAAATAATCAATTGATTTTTTAATTAGTTGATTAAGTCAATTTGATTTAATCAATGTCAACCATGCAGAAAAGTGCCTACTGTTGCATAAGGCTAATCTAATAAAAACAGAGGGGGTTTGAAAATTGCTGCAGTAATGATGTCAGCGTAGATGATTAATTATATAGCTACGGGATGACTTCATCCATACACCATACTACTTTCAAACTAATTTATTGAACTGGGATGTTTGATTTTCACTGGAAACTTATTCGCCTATTAAATGGCGCAATTCTTGAACTCATTCTTGGTTCTGTTCAAATGACATTTGTAGCAGAGCAAGTACCTACTAACAGTACTCTCCTAGTGTCTCCGTCGTGCACAGAGGACATGTGCACAGTTAAAACAGTCGGTAAAATTAAGATTCGCAATTCCGATGAAAATTTGGAAAATTTCACGGAGATTGCCTCTCCGTTGTTCTTCGACGTTGTTTGGCAGAGGTGGTCCAGTCGTTCCTCGTATGGGAGGTGGCTGATGCCATGGAGAGACCATCCACATGGCTCTGCGCTGAACACGTTCCACGACCTTTATGTCTCCTTGCAGGTATGGGCTCTAGCACGACTGATTAGTATTTAAGGTGCAGCCCCACGTATGACTGGTTCTTGTAATGTCCTAAAATACGTTTAAAAATTTAAAAAACCCTTAAAATACAGTACACTAGATAAACCAGACATCGCCTCCTAACCTACAAGGTTCTCGAGGTAAGAGCTCATTGGGAAGGGCTTCTGTATTAGGGTGGTGGTGGACGGCAGCATTCAAGCGCGCGTTTAATGTCGAGAAGACGGCGTGAAGTGATCCGTAGAGTGTTTCAGATGGTTAAATATTCGGAGCATTTCCCGTGGATTTTTTCAAGATGTTATGTTATTGGGTTAATTTTGCATCATCTCGTTAAATCGCAATTATAAGAATATTTATATATGGCACTTATAAATTCCGCCGTTGTCACAAAATCTAGGGCGACACCAACACCATGCAGGCGATTGTTCTGTATCAATGGAAATTTTCTTCCAAAGTGTAAATATACGGTTGTTAAATACAAAGTTGATAGTTTTAAAAATGAGCTGGTACCATAGAGTATTTTTTTTATACTTTAAAGTTCCACAACACTAAAGGAGGGGTGGATAATGGTAATAATGCAAGAACATTTTTGAGAAGGTTTATTGTAATATGTTAATATTTACTTAAAGCAATATCTTCTCATAATTAAAGAATGAACTAGAGCACTCTGAGAGCGCCAAGCGAGGCAACAATAGCAAAAAATTCGAATTGGCTCTGAAACCATTATTTTCTTTGTTTAAACTCCAAAATCTGATTATTTGTGCTTTTTGATAGTAATAACAGCTTGTGCAATTCTTTGAAGATCCGATCCTAACTTTTTGAGTTATACTGCTAACAAACGTTATGACAAACATGAGTCAAACATACAAATGAACAAACCGATCTGCACAAAAATTTAATCATTTATGTCTTTTAGCATTACTTACAAGCCCTATAAATTTCATAAAGATCCATTCATTATTTTCTTAGTTATTGTGCTAACAAAAATAAAACTAAAAACAGTGACAAACGAACGAGCGAACAAACGGATCATTACCAAAGTTAGGTCATTTAATCTTTGTTATATACCTAACGACTCATGTTAATTTCATAAAAATCGATCCTTAGCTTTTTGAGTTATGACATTGAGAATAATGAGGCAGACAAACAAACAAGCAAACGGATGGACATATCTTCACCAAAAATTAATCATCTGTTTCGCCTAACATACCTATTAATCCCTGCAAATTTCGTCCAAATCGGTTTATAACTTTTTGAGTTATCTTGGTGACAGACAGACATACAAAAACGACGAAAACAAAACCTTCTTGGCGAAGGTAATTACATTAATAACAGCCTTGCATCCGTAAGCATTGCTTCGTGTGGCCTCTGTGTGCGGCGTTTTCCAACGTCGCGTTACATCGCGTCGCGTTAGTTTTGTATGAAGGCACCCTAACAGTGCTCGCTATCTTCACCACGTGAGAACTACGGTACACTGGAACGAACTGTCAACGAGATCCCCCGAGGTCCCTTTCACCGGACACAGCTTCCAGTACCTCCCCCCTGAGGAAGGACGGATACAGCTAGCCTATATGATGGACGGTAGATAACTGAGTCTGAACCAAGAGCTATAACATATCATTCACCACACGTGACCTTTGTCTGCAGCTGTTAGCCCATCTGTCCCAACTGTGAATTTCGTCCGAATTCCCTAACCGAATTCTCGGCCGTATCGGAAGATCAACACGTAAGCCATCTACTGGGGGCAGACAAAATGTCTATTAGGGCGATGACACACGCTAGTCAAAAGAACCAGTATCGTCATCTTTTCGTTCGAACGTCATGTTGAAGTCTTGTAAACACAGCTCTGAGATTGCCAAGAAATGGTATACAAATGTTTTCCGTCAGGTCACTTGACTCCGCAAGTGTCGTTAGCTAACTCTCGGATATAGCATTGCATCTGGAGGGATTTATAACTTGAAATTTATTACAAATGCGTGCTATTTAATTCGGCACATCAACACATTTGGACGAAAAGATGACGATATTCGTTCTTTCGACTAGCGTGTATCATGGCCATTAGGGTTAAGTCGATATGTGCATATCCTTAGGATGCGCACAGGCTTTCTCACCAATAGAAGGAGCCCAGTAACCCGACCAGATTATAAATTAGACAACTTTCAATATGGTCGATCATCGACTCCACTCTGGTCATACCGTCACAGTGGCGTCAGAGTTGGGCGCGGCACTTCTTCGGCTGTTTTTACTGCTTGCGACCATGGTCCTTCAAGCCCAATAGGCTACGATGAAAATTTACAAACAGAGACCCTGGGGTCAAAATAATAAAAATAAATTAGACCATGACTTGTAATGATTTTAACTACACAGGACAGATAATTGTTAATAACAATGAAGGGAATCTGCAGCCCAGCGGTCCGACTAAAGAAAGCAAATTATTTTATTAGGGTAATACATACAATTCCTGTAAGACCGCTGACCGCCAAGCCACCAAAAAAACTGTACGCCATGAAAACCTCGAAATAAGAAATAGCCACCGCAAGGTCTTGACCAACCCTAATTATTTTCATTACGACCTTCTATTCTTCTAAATATTAGCACTCACACGACACATATACAGCACAGCAGTAGCGCAGAAACGGCACTGCTTGACCCCACATTAATTCTCCGTGGAGACATGAGCAGCATAAACAATAACAAGTGTAACCTTCAGTTTACTGATACAGCTTCTTTACTGCATTAAGACATTATGCCTCTCTCCACAACTAGGGTCGTGGAGTTGGATGAACTAAGTCGCCTCCGTTTCCTGAGTCAAGCTAGTTTCCGACTCCGACTTCTGAAATAAAAAAAAATGTACCACTCCGCCTCTTTTACCTCTTCCGAAGAGGTTATGTTGATCTTATCTGTTTGTTTGTCTGTCCCAAAAACGACTAAAAAAGTTAAGGACAGATCTTTACGAAATTAGGCTACCAGGGATTGTAAGATACCGAAGTTAGGAGGAACAGACGGTATCCTTTGGTGAAGATCCTTCCAACCGTTTGCTTGAATACATTATCTGCTTCTTTTTTCTCGGAAGTAGTTATGACTCAAAAAGTTATCGACCGATCTTTATGAAATTTGTAGAAGTTATTAGGGTTATTACCTACTACGAGCAAATGATCAAATTTTTGAGTTAGCTAATCTTTTCGTCCATTTGTTTGTTTGCTTTATATTTGTCACAAACATAACTCAAACGGATCTTCGTGAAACTTACAGGAATTATTAAGAATATTGAAAGACACAAACGACCAAATTTTGATGATTGGTTCATCTGTTAGTGTGTTGGACTAGTATTTGTCAAAATGTGTTATACCGTATATGCGTTTCGCACACACAACATTTCAATGTGTTAGCTTTAACATTCAAATGTATAGGCGCATTCTTTGTATCATGCGAGTTCATGTGACCGCCGTCTTCAAGTCAGACGTTCTCACATAAAGAACGTAAAAGGGCGTATATGACACCGTACAAAAATGTGCCTGTTTACCAGCATTGCTTGTTGAGTGACAGCCAAGATTATTAGTGACCTTACGGCCGGAACCAATATCAATAAAAGCTGTCTGCCAAAGCCTGTTACCAGATTTTCGGAGATACCTATTTGTTAGTCTCGTAAACGTGCAGTAATTTACCAAGCGAACTTCCGACTCGATTCTGGCTGATTTAGAAGCCGGCAATCATAGATATTTAAAGGCACTTAAGCTATCAAGCGTCAGCTTTTTCGGTACATAGCTTTACTGTGCCAACACTGTCAACTGCATTCTGCTTGTAGCACTTATTCAGATGTAGACCTTGTACTTTGTTGTCTGCATCTATCAAGTAGCATGATTGCTACTTATTATTGGATCATATCTTCTAAGTCTTGTATAATAAGATGTTAATAAACAAGAAGATCTTCACGACGTTCCTTCACCATCCAGCACTGTAGCCTGATTACATTATTCTACATTGAAGTTAAGCCTCACAACCAGTACGGTGACGAACTCAACTAGAACACACACGCACAGAACTTGAATATATTACAAAATGTTCGTTAGAATATAACTCCAAAAGTTAAAAACGAATCTTTACAAAATTTGTAGAAATAGAAATGATAAGAAATACAAATGACCAAATTTTGGCGATGATCTCTTCGCCCATATGTGCGTCTGACTAATATTTGTCAGAAACTAACTCAAAAAGTTATCCTCAAATATTCACAAAATTTCCAAGAATCGTTAGAAATGTTAAAAAGCCCCAAATGACCAAGTTTTGGTAGAGCTAACGCTTAAATACTAGTTTCAGGACCAATTTGAATTTGTCGCGAGTACAAAGGAAACTTAAAAATTTCTGAGACTGCAACGAGAATTTTCGCTCGAGTTTAACATGCAAGTGCGTGGACTCCCAAAGTCTAATAAGGATCGCCACGGATTGATCCAACCAACTTTGAGCTAAGTTTGTTCTGGTAATATAGAAAATTATGCTCTTTCAATTTTATCAAGGCACGATTGGCGTTGCCAATTCCCTCTATAGCGATGGTAGTTCTATGAGCATTTCTGAAATTTTTCTATACGCAGGTAGAGGGTGGGTCTAAGATACGGGCGAGCAAAATCTCAGAAATGCCCATAGAATTGGCAACGCTGTAGAGGCATTTGACCAAGCCCAAGCTACCTTGATAAAATGGTCAGACAACAGTAATGCAGTCCTTTGAACGTGAGACGGGAAGTTTGCCACTGAAGTCCTCAGAAGTTCACTGGTTTCAAACTTCCATGCACTGAGTTCGCTGACAGCAAACGACATGTCATAATATGAGGTGAAAAATAACACATGATATATTCGGCAAATTTAGCCCAACAAAGAGCAGACTGAGCTTATCAATTCCGAACAAGGAACAGACTGAGCTTATCAATTAACACATTTAGTTTCTAATACGACAAATTCAGTCTCAAGTGTGCAAACTGGGTTTTATAACTGACAACCAAAGTTTTAATTCTAAGAAGTAGAATTTCGCTTCGTCTTTTGATTTTTTCAATTTTTTCAGTAATGACAAAGTGAACTTAAATTTCACTTGAAACGAAGTAAATTTCGCTTGAAGTAGCTTCAATTTCGCTTCCTTCAAATGAATTTTACCTGGAACAAATTGAATTTTTGCTACACAATAGTTTGCTTCAGAGAAATTGAATTTCTCTTGAGTCAAACTGTTTACCTACATTATAACTTACATGTTTAATAAATTACGCTCCGCTTGACAAAACGACTTTGACTAGCTAGGCTAATAACTTTCATTTCAAGTGCTTCAGTTGAATTAAATAAAGGACTCTGCGCGAGTGGATTCCCTCAGAGCGTCCCTGAGAGGCACCACCGCTTGTTCCAATGCAGGCATGTCAGTCGCTCTTGCGGTCTTTCTTAGTCGCCCAGGTAGAGATTTATGACCCTCAACTTTACCTAAGGGAACAGTTCTGGGGAGCGGTTTGGAGTCCTAGAGGCCTGCTGCTCTTCTTACTTTGTTCGTAAGCACAGTAACCTTCTGCTGCTACTGCTAGTTTGCACGGAAGCCCGGCCTGCTGCTGCTGTTATTAGTTTGCAGTGTCCACGAACGCCCTCGGACTTTCTACTATTGTTATTAGCTTGCGCAAAAAAAGCACAGTTGAAGCAGAGAATACTTTGATGGTAGTCTACTGTGCCTGCGATAAATCGGTGAATGGATTCCGAAAAATATATTTTTTTCGCAGACTGGAAAATTTTACGTGAGGAATTAAGGAAAGGCAGTACCAAGCTTGCATTCCATCGATTCAGTCTAAATACCATGATTTTGATTCTGCTAAGCTCAAGATGGCAGCGAACTTACCAAGCAAATTAAACCGTTTTCGATTACGTACAAACTTGACATTCGTATAAAATACATACGGAAAGTGTAGCCTCAGCAACCGTATCACGGAACATGGAGCACCATTATACTACGTACGATATGTAAAATGCTTGGATTTCCCGAGTCCATTATCGTTATTATTAACTCCTTGATAGGCTTGTTTAACCACTGCGCCCATCTTCTGAGTCCAGAATCACTTCGTAAACACCAGGCAAACACGGTACTTACTTTTAACTATACAAATCTTGTCACATAGTTCGGGAACACATTGTCAACGCCAAGCACTAGCCTATATGCCAGTGTTCCTAAGTATAAAAATCCCGGTATAAGAGTCCAGGATCACTGTACAAACACCATCCTATCACTTTACTATGCAGCAGGGACATTTTCCTGCACAGTCCGTGATCCTATCACTTTACTGTTAAGCACAGTCCGAGACTATTTAGTCACCACCAGGCAAGAACTAAACATATAAACTTAAAAGCTCTCACCGAGTTCGGATTTACGATACGGGAGCACAAGAGAAGCACGACGGTCAATCTGCATACCAATCAATACAAATTGGCAAATTATTCGGTGCTCTGTTTTGTGGGAGCTGACAAAGAGACGCTTTTGTGGGACAGAGCTCTGCTGTCATCAGCTGCAGCTCACTTTCGTCAGCTGATGCTAACGTTCGGCAGTTGGTGTAAAATTTAGCGTGGAAGAAAAGTCTCTCGAGTGACCGCCTTGTTAAGAGAGACATCGCCATGATATGTGTAGCCACCGACGTGAAGGCGTCCAGAAACCAAAATTCATTCGGTCCAGGACGAGACGGCCACATCAGCACTAGGTACTCCGGAGCACCAAGAAAGACAACTCGTGATTTTAGATCCTTTATCAGCAGTAGTAACAATAAAGATAGAACACCAAGACATCGCTCGTGACAATCAAGGGGTGTCGTGCCCGTCAGGTGGCGATGCCGCCGCGTTCGGGTAGGCCTACGAAGTATGGTTTCTCTAGATGCCTTGAGCTTGATGGCGACACGCATCACAAAATGTTCCTTGTCTAATGAGGCGAGAGACCGAGATTTTTTCTCCATGCTGAGCTATGCAATCCCATTGTGTCCAATTTGAATTTTGAAGAGAGTTATACGATTGTTCGCCCTCACTAGATGAGCAGCCGTTAAGCTATGACACCTGAAATTTTAAAACGCAGTAGAAAAAAAAAGATGGTTCGACAATCCAATTGAAATGGACCATCTGTTGACGCAACCAAGTTCTAACTAGCACGGACGGGGCATCAAATTTTGGCCTATATATAGTTACTCTTTTCCACCCGGCAAGTCGTGCACTTGTATTGCCAATTCTAACGAACCGTTACAAGTTTTATTCGTTATATTTACACACCTCGTGCACAGGACGAACAGATAAAGTATTGACATAAAACGATAAGTTAAATTCCTCTATACTTAATGCATACACAAGGATTTTCACGTTTTGTTATAAAAGGAAAAAATAAATGTGTTATTAACTTCACGTTTAAATATATCCACCACTAGCTTTCATCAGGTACACATCGTTTCTGTCGGCGACTTCACTACATGTAGCACGGCTGCTTTTAAATACTAGATAGTCTCCGAAATTGGCTTCACTTTAGCATTTAGTGCCGTGGCACCTTGGTGATGGGATAAGCCCGCTCTGCTCTCAAGGATACCTACCTACTGCACACAGTAAAGAATTGATCAGCGAAGACGTGGCTCAAAAAATTAAAAAATCTGATTAGTTTTCTCCATGTTTTGAGAACTTCACTAATGGCTTCTCTTAGTGTGCTCATAATAAATTTATTAGCAGTCATTTTTAAAAAGAATAATTGGTACGGTACGGTACCTATTTTACTAGTCACAGCATTCACCTATCATTTTTAATCGAACCTACGAAAAATTAACGCATGACCTCTATTTACTCAAAATAAAGTATTTACACTGCATCTGATCGCCTTCCATAACATCATCGACAATGGTACACATTAGCGTATACCGGATTACCTATAATGCGTCAGTTTAGAGCTATTTAAAACTCATGACGGAATAATCAATATCAATGCCGTCACCAACACTAATGAGAAGCATAACATTACAGTGGTTTGAATATCAATTAGAAACTGACATCCTGCAAAGATTCTCATTATTACTAAGGAAGGTGTCGCTAGCATAAAGCTCATAAGTAAAATATGAGAGAGAAAGCTCCGTTCAGCTGAGTATTAAGAGGAGAATAATAACAGACTAATTAATAGCTACAAGCGAGAGCACCACCCTGCACATACACTGTGAGAAAATTAATATTCAATATACATACTTGTGGAATTGTAACTGTTACTATACTCTTATGACTGTTAATAGTTTTATGTAGGTAGCTACCAATAGAATTATTAGTACTAAAACAAGTTAAACAACACGGTTGGGCATCAAAGAAATGGCAATAAAAACCTAAAATGGAGCAATGAACAACCACAGCATGCCCCAATCGTCGTCATACGATTAGGCTATCCACAAAAAATCGATACATGGCCAACTTGAATGCTTGCAGATCAGGGTAATGTACTGCTAAGTACCGTACGTCCGTAAATGGCTACAACTTCGCTTAAACACGACGGCAGCACTGGAATCAACGACACCATAAATGACGAGGAAGAGAAATCTAGACATGTATGTTTACACAAGAAGCATTCGCTGAAAAATTGGTAAAACGTAAAATGAAGGTTGGATCAAAAGTACCTCCGGCGCCTGCCCAGCCAATGATATGCAATATACAGATGTTTCAGTCCTTTATTTTGCAAACTCGTCTACTTCTAAACCCACACTTTGTCTACCTGTGAAAACGACCAACAACCTCACCTTGTAAAATTTGAACAGTAGGCCCTCTATAGAGATAAGAAAAAAAATCTTAATTGTACCCCAATCAATCTACTGTTGTAGGAAGTTCGTTTTTGTTCATGATATAAAAACAAAACGCCGAAAAACGATTACCATGAAAATGAAACACTTGGAAATGGTGGTATAGAATTCGCCGTATTTTCGCTTATTTGTGGTGCGAAGGTGTTATATAGTAGCCTATGTTTGATGTTTCTATATATAATACGAGAAAAACGACACAGTTGACGTAAGTTACCCTTTTACTTGCAGTTGCAGGATGGACGAAATTTTCGTCCCACATAGAAGTAATTTCAAAAAGTAGGCAAATTTTTAAGGCATCGAAACAACGCAAAAAAATATAAAATAAAACGTAGATACATAGATTAAGTACGTGAATGGCACAAAAAAATTAAAAGGCTTTACACACAAAATAAGTTCACTAAAGAAGGTATCGAACGCCCGCCCATAAATACCGTACCAATAAAAACATAAATGTTTACAATATTTAGTATTCATTACTGACCTTGTCTGGTGTCCTAGACGAAGCAGATCCTCATTTCCAGTTTTGCTGGAAATCAACACAGCTCTCACAAAGAACTTTCACTTGTACTTCGACGATCTTCGCGAGCACAACCGATAGAGAAAAATTAGAAGTTGTACAGGGAACTTTCACTTATAGCCTACTTCAACGAACTTCACGATCACAACTGCCTTTAAATAATGAAAACATCTCACAGAATGAACTTTCCCTGGAACTTCAAAGATCTACACCAACACAATTGAATTCAATTAACTAGAACAGCACGTAGAAAGAATAGGTAGCCTATTCACTCAAGTCAGTAGAGCTCCTAAAATGAAATTACCGGTATTTATATTGCACTTTGACGATTTTCACTTCATACACGAATTGCCTTAGAAAAATTATGCACTAACCTATTCGTACACGAAATACACGTTATAGACGAGTTGGGACAAACTTCTTTTGCCTCAACCACCCTTAAGAAATAAACACAATTAGATTAATTTTGACTTTTATGACTAAGACGGATGCGTAGGTACCCCTTTGGCACAAAGGCCTTTAGGAAGTGTGCACAATTCGTATATTAAATTCACTCATTAACAGGATGCGTCTTCCATTTTAGTTCATCCGCTTCAACAACAACGTCCACGATTCGCATGTTTCTGATCAAATTTTATACAAGACGGCAGCTTTGTGACACAAATGCTATCAACAATCAGCGGCACTCGTACAAAATTTATTTTTTAAAAGTACAACTTCCAAGTCCCAGGCTCAAGCGTTTCCAAGAGAAGTTAGCATACCTCTCTCGAGAAAATCATCCCAAAGGAATAACAGCCGCACTTTCAGGTTCAACGGCCTTGAAAAATGCAGCACAGTTAACAATGAATTTAAGTGTTGCAAAATTTCAGACGGCGCGTATAGGCTCAACAAAATTACTTCGAAAATTTCAACACACCTCCAAAAGCCTAATTGCTAGGCCGCCAGCTTCGCTCACTATGATTTGTATATCATATCAACTTCTCCACACAGGTTGTTTCAACACATATCATCTTTTTTCCCATTTAATTAACATATCACACCACAGCACTACGAGCAAAATTACTGGACGCACTTCGAAAAAAGTTCCGAGCACAAGACTAACTTACACACTATTAGTGCACCACACAAGTTATACTTCTGCGCAAAGGAATAAAAGTAGTGATAAATTAGTGAGTACATACATACTGAACATTGGGGGAAATACGGTGTTTGTATACCAAAAAATCGCTTGTAAATCTGATTTGTAGCAAATAGAAAACACTAGTAACAATGATATACATGTTTATTGTAGGTATATTGAAGAGTGGACTCAAAACCTGCGAATGAAAACCAGAAATTCATTGATACAGAGAACAGATAGCTATTTTCGTATTTTGGTGGTGAAAAAAGTGGTCGTACACTATCAATTTTGCATTATAAAGTGCTAGAGTTTGGTAAATTCACAGTATAATATATATTAGCTATAGACTGCTAGAATGTGCTCAGTAACTTTAGTCAACATTCAGAAGAAAGCCGGGACAAACGGTACTGTATTCACTACTGACAGAGAGCAGTTCAAAGTATGGTGGACGTAAGGATTTGACTAACGCACAAAAAGAACTCGTTGTTAAGCTGTCGAAAGATGGAAAAAGTTAGAGGAAGATCTCTAGTGACCTAAACATCCCATTTGCTATAATTAGTTCATTCAAAACAAGATTTAAAAGATGTGATACTATTGAGAACCAATGCAGACCAGCGAGTGCTCCAAGGAAGATCTCAACACGATTACGAAGGAAGTTAGGGGGGCAGATCTAAAAATATCCAATGGCCACCCGAAAAGGTCTTCAGAATGGTTTGTCTTTATCATGTGTTCACGTAATTAAGCGAACAACAAGTGATGAACTACACAGTCAAGTAGACGAAGGAAGACGCCACTCCTTTTGAAACAGCACAGAGACCCCAGGTTAAAATTCGTATGAAAAAAGCATGAAGATGAGCTAAATTTTTATCTTGAAAAGGTTTCACGGAGAGATGAAGCTAAGATTGAGTTGTTTGGCCGTAATTCTCAGAATCGTGTACATGTCCTATGGTGGAAAGACAGCGAAGCTGGTGGAAAGACCTACCAAAGAACACAATAGGTACCAACTGTACAATATGGTACCGTAGCTAGGGGTAGTGTCATGGGTTGGGCTAGGGCCTACTTTTCTGCGAGAGATGGTTGTAAACTTGTAAACTGTCAGTTATAGATAAAATGAAGGTAGGATAATGTCAACAAATCTCAGAGGAAAATTTAGTGCCTTGGGCTTCCTCCTGATTCGATTTTCCACTAGCAAGATAACGATCCCAAGTTTACAGCTATATATAGTACTGCAGAGAAACGGCGCACTGAAAACAACTTTGATATCTTACAATGACCGAGTCAGTCTCTGGATCTGAATAGCCTATATACTGTATAATTGGGAACTAGCGGCGACAGTTGAAAATTGAACAGAGTGATATTTAATCTTCTCTTTCTTTTTTTCTCTTGCTGGGCTGGTTGCTTGGGGGTTGATAACCCTATGCAGTTTCCTCCGTTCTCACATCGCCAGTCTGATGTAGGTATCTTAATAATATTGACAAACATCACATATCTGAATACAATTTACCAGCAAGAATGGAGCAAAATACCTACTAACGTATGGGAATCTATAATCAAAGACTACAGAAAAGATAAACGCAAGGCAAAGGATAAACTTCTGTTTGGCAGTATACTGTGGATAGCGGTTCTAAAGCTCCCTCTTTCGGTGGAAGGAAGCGTATGCGAGTTGTTGAAATGTACAGTAGTACAGTGTACATAGCATAAAGTATGTAGACCTTATGACAGTGATTATTCCTGCATATATATGGGCCTACCTATATAGATATATACAGTATATGCATATAGGTTATTCCGGATAATCGGCCAATACGGACTACCCATTCCCCTATAAGTCCTTCTTATCGAGGGTTGACCGTAGGCTAATCAGTTAGGATACACAAAATGTCAATCTCTTTTCTAACCGTAAGTCTCATATATGTGTTGAGTGCTCTGTCTTGACAAAAAAGTGGACACTGAACCTCCCGCAGCTACAGATGTCCTTGCTCTGAGAATAATTGGACCTCCATGCAACTGCTATGTACCTACTTGTGGCGCCACAGAAAGTAACATTTCGCTACGCTAACAAGCAACTTTTACTCAGCATGTGAATAGGCTAGATGGTCACTGCTCTATAGGAATTAAACATCAGTATGTTAAACACTGAAATTAAGTAGGACATTGAAACCGTTCTGCCAATTGAGGTGTTAGTTTTGGCCATTTCTCCTTACTGTAAAAGTTATTTTAAAAACTTCACTGTAACACCCAATTCATGCTGCAATACTCGACCCTTTCCCACTTTCCAGTGGAATTTATTTCTAAAATTAGGAGAGACTACCGTACTTCAATATCATCCTTACCAATTGCCACTACACTATAATAACTTAATATGGATCAATTTGCATTGATTTACCTCTAAACTTAAGTATGTGGCCATCAGTCTGAAATAATGGTTTTGATTATAGTAGAATATAGTAGTGTATGACAGATTAAGGTCGATTATGGATGATGAAACAATATGGTAGATATGTCGACCGAAACATAACGTTGATTGTAGTATATTTAGGTGGTTATTGGGGGACGCAATATTGGTTTGAGGTTTGTCAGGAAACGAAGGTCGATGGTAGTACAAGGATGTATGAAGACTATGGTAGATGGTAGTACATGGATTTTCGAAGACTATATACTATGGGAGAGTAAATCAAGTAGCTAGTTTATCAACAGATTTCCGTACATATGATCATGAGTGGAATTCCTCCCGTTATTTGGGGAAGAATATGTATGGGTTGCCATGGATTATATTATGGCTAGAATTCCCAACATATTCGACCAAAATAATATTGTATGACCATAAGTTTGAATGCGAAGCATCTAAAAATTAGTATTATAGTACAAAAATCGTGCACAATTTCAGTTTGTTTCCTACCGATGAATCACAAAAAGTTGCAGAGTATGTATGGACACCAACTGCTTTAACGTTATTTTTATCCACTGTTTCTGAATTTTACTAATGCTTTACCACTTAAGCGTAGTTACCCAATATTTGTATTTATTTTTGTATCTCTTGTAAAACAGTATTGCAATCATTGATCAAATATTGCCATCTATATTTGTTAAGTTTCATCAACAAATTATTCCCAATAGCTTCATGGGAAACAATGTCAAGTTTCATGTTAAATTTGGCCTTACGTACTCTGACAACGGGTACGGCCAAAATTCATCCCTCGACCAGTGACTTCCTCCAAATTATATGTCGAATAGCTACACACCAGCTTAGAGTTGAAGAAGTTGTATATAAACGTGCGTTCACTGCACACACTGGTTCAAGCTCCTATGCTCCCTGGCATCATCCTGAAGTTTAGAGCCTTTCGCCATTCTGAGCTGTAGGCCTAACACGCACGTATAAATTACCTTCATCTTGCATAAGCAATTAATCATCAGTAAACAAAGCAGGTATCCAGGGCATAATATGTCAACAGTTGAAAAAGTTGATCTTGGTAAAATATATTTAGTTATATAATTCGCTGAACACAGTCGATTATGGTTGTGAATGGTGTTTCTTACGGTTCACTAAGGTAGATCATAGTTGTGCAGCTAAAATCTTCATGGTTGTAATTGGGTAAGTATGGTTGAGAATTATGGTTGGCAAAATGGTCAAAGGTTGAAATGGTTGAATATGGAGGATATATCGATAATAAACAACAAAGATCTCGATCATAATCATAGTTGTTCTGCTATGTATAATCACAAATATTATTTCTGACTGGGCATAAAATGAAATCCAGCAATAGCCTAATTGTAAAGACAGCCTTTCCTATATAGCACTCTCATTCTTGGGCAACGGAAACTTCGACAGAAAGTGATTCATTCATAGCCCTCTCCCCTCCAAACGAATCACTGAAATAGATTTAGAGCCCATTGCACTAAAAGTTTAAACGGCAAAACGTTAGAACGAAAGGTTCTTTGACCGTGAAGGCAATTCAGTTCGAAGTGTTTGAGCTCTATTTAAAATTTACTTCACTTGAAGTTCAATCGAGATATTCGAACTTGTGCAATCGGCGCTTACAATGGTAGAGAAACAGCAAGGTCGGCTGAGATTTTAATCAATTTTTTTAGATGCTGTATCACTGGGCAAGCCAGAGCCGTTCCCGCGATAACGTAACCGAAATAATAACGAAAAACGTTTCATTGTTTAGACTCGTGTGCAGCGGTCACGAGAAAGTCAGAAAGTTTCATCAACTATCCAGGTGTAATTAACCAAAGTAGCAGGCAGTTCAAGTCTCCAGTCAAGAAAAGAATGATACAATTATAGCTACCGGTACTTTGCTCTACCTTTATAAAGTACAAAATACTTTTTAATGTAATTGTCAAATAAATTTAACAATGAGACAGAAAAATTCCTGCTGCGTTGACTGTCCACTTCCTTGGGACTCCTGAAACTGACTCCGAAAAGATCTTATACAGACGTCAATGTATTCACAATGGCACTAACACCAACACAATATACTGTAGGTGTTACATGGGCAACATCTGCATAGCTAAGCAATACCAATGCACCAAAATTGTAATAATTGAATAGCCTATTTCTAATAGTGAACTATGATACGTAGGTAACTGTTACATTTGGGTAGTAGACCAATAATATGCTTTGACAACTGTTAGTTTTGCTATTAAATACCTTACACTTCATACATTACCATGAAGTTGTTAATTTTTTGTTTGAAATCCCTCGCGTACGGTACTGTACATTTTCTTGAAGTGTAGATCGAGGGAACAGCTTTTGGATATATACTTAAAGCAATTGAGAAGAGGATACAATCAAGTTAGGTGTAGTAGCCTATACGACTTAGTATTGAAAGATCAACTATATATTTGATATTTCAACCTTATTCATATTTACCGAGCTCAATTTCATGTTAAACAACGCCCCCCCCCCCCCAAAAAAAAAAATATATATATATATATCCATTTGGTTTTTCTAGGTGGGTGTTTTTGAGTTTTATTTATTTATTTTTCTTTTCTTTTAACGCCAGCACTGATTTACAGCGACACACTTCAACTCATAGCCTATGAATTTCCCAGTTGGTGTGTGCAGTCAAGTAGGTAGACTTTTGCTTGATGTTCATTTTATTGCGTGAACTATGCAGTTCGAACTACACACTACCCGAGCGAATCGTCGTTCAAGTTGCTAATGGGGTCACAACAAACCTGTAGGCTACTTACAGCCTTTGTATATAGTTTTCGAAGAGTGTAATGGTGATTTTAGGTAGATACGCCTTCGCAGGATTCGTTTCACCCGCGATTCATAATAGCCATCAGAGCTGGGCACATTACGGCCATGTCTGGCCCAGTAAACAAGCCGGTTTTGGCTATCGGCCTTAATTTTACTCCTGAGGGCGGGCCACATGGCCGCGAATGGCCGCCTCGGATCAATATACTGTAGTTTGAGAACAGATAAAGTTTACACTTGGCATGCAATAAACCATATCTCATGGTCTAGTTTCTGACAAAGTGGGATTTTTCGCAAGATGTTTCGTCTTATTTACGTCTAGTAATTGGATTACACCAATACTATATTAACTACACCAATATCTATACATTGGAACCTTTTGATAAAACTGAAAAAGACAGTGTTACAGAACGTAACGTACATATGTATGTATATCTATCTATATACGGCATACAGTATAAATTCTGATACCCGCGTCGATGAATATACGAGTAAACTGCCACATGAATGCTACAGCATGAATGACACCACTAGCTCCTCACGCACTCTTACACTCAATGACAGTACGAGAAAGAGTAACATTGGCCCCTCGTTCATATTGTCAATCAACCAATTAAAGGCGACAATGAGCAATTTTAGTTCGTCATCCATCTATTCACTTCCTCGTCGTAAATAACTACGCTGAGCAGTTTCGGCTCAGCCTTATTATATTGAGCTCCTTGAAAAAAATTAATTAAAAATTCAGCTCCTTATTCACGGTACCTGACAAAGCTCTCGATATTATTCATGTTCTGACCTTCAAACCATTATGCCGACATAGCCTCTAGGTGAGATTAACTTCATTCGCTTACAACTGAAATACGCAGCAATGGTATGATTGCTTAGTCGTTTTTTTTAACACGTGTGGGACACGACTGTAGCTTGTCACTCCTTCATTTTCAAATGAAGTACGGCCTAATTGTCATTCATTTATTCATTCATGTATACCGCTAATCACTGACAGACTGAACGTATAGCGTGGATACGAGAGCTACATATTCAGTGAAATTATCATCCACTGATTAATCCGATCAACGCTCTGTAGTAGATATGGAAAAACTGTACCGGGACAACATAGATACTACAATGACAGGCAGCTCCTACAGCTTTGATTTCCAATTTACTTGCCATGAATAAGAAGATTGGTAAGCTTAAGGCGGGTACACACTAACGCAAAAGTTGCCCAGTCACTCAACTTCCCACATTGCCGGACGGCAGCTGCAACTCGGGGCGTTGGACGTGATGCTAAAACTACACGTCATTGCAACTTTACAATAGTCCAGAAGCAGAAGCTATACTCAAAGCTTAACTAACGCCGCTTGCAATAGCGAACAAACTGTAAGTAACAACTCATATGTTAGAGATTCTTCTTAGTTGCATAGCGTAGTGCAAGCCGAAGCCATGTTCGTGGCAACGTCATCGGATTCGGATGTGGAATAGTGTTGCGGTTCAACTATTGCGTGAGTGTGAGCCCGACTTGAGAGTTTCCTTTATTCTGTCAAGGTATAATGTATCCATTCACTGGATAGTTGCTAATTCGTTCGTTGATTAATTTTATCACCCATTCCTTGCATTGCTGGTTCCTTGTTTACTTTTTTTCATTCATTACACTGTATGTTCATTTTATAGTTCATAGAATTGATCGTCAATAGTTCTTCGTCCATTTTATCGCCCAATTATACATGTCTGCATTCATTCACTTACGCGTTTATTCATTCATGTATTCAATAAGTTTATCAATGCATTCATGCACTCATTTAATCAGTCACTGATTCATCTTGACATTCGTTCGTTCATTTTTCTTTCATCCATCCCCTGCACGTGCCGTCCACTCATTGTAGCCTTCGTTCATTTAAATTCTTCGTTCATTCACACTACCTATCGTGGGACCAGTCATGCATTTCACCTTGCGTTCAACACAGTAGGTACGTATCAGCCGAGATTTCATTTCCTTAAAATTACGATCAATTCATGTACCTGCTTGCTCGTATAAGTTCGATCAGATCTCGTTGGTACACTTACGTAATCGCGCGTTACTACTTGTTATCTTTCATCCATTGACTCCGTTGCTTCATTCACCACCTCAATGACGATAACAACAACAAGAAGAGACATATACACAAACTGGCATCGCTGCTACACAGGTGTGAGGCGCACGGGTAATGCCGCCACACGCAGGTGTCACAGGCAACACTCACTTGCAGTGTACACTCTTGAGAAGTAACTCAAAACGAAAGCTTCCTTTTCAAACAGTGACGTGAAATTGATTCGTACGCCCTGTCACAGGTAGCGTTTCCATAGCGATGTTATATCACCGTTAATACAGTGATAGTTAGTACTAAAAAGAAAGACTTTCCGTTGGAACAGCGACTTGATGAAACATCCGCTTTGTAAACCTTACACGGCTAGTATAGCAATTTCTAATAGGCACACGAAACAAAAATGTACGGAAACAAACATATGAACGTTTTTTTTCGCTTTTGCCATGTAGGCCTAATCTATAATTATCGACGGCTGTTGCGTATAAAAGCAAAACAGTGGACGAGGGTGCCTGCCAGGCTGCCATGAGGCATTGGTATAGTTGGAACTTGCGGCAGTCTGAACAACTTTTATTTGCTCTCATTATATCGGAGTCCTGCAACTGAGAATTTGATTTTTGACTTCCTTCTTCTTATTGTCATGGCCTTAGTCCAGAGCTCTGATCCGAGGACGGTATTCGTTTTCGTGGGAGGCTTAAATGTTCACCACCGGGAGTGGATAGGTTCAGTTCCCCATACTGACCGCCATGGAGAGGCTGCTTTTGACTTCATTTCAGTGAAGTACGCAGCTTGTTCCGGGAAACACACACATCACCGACAGCTGCCTTGATATCGTTATTACTGATTACCCTTATTTGAACATTGTGCCGGTGAGTTTATCTGTTGCAAGTTTCCAACATATGATTATTCGTACTTAGACCTTCGTTAGAGATAAGCCAGATTGCACCAGCTGCCGTATATGAGGCGTGAAGTGAATGTGAAAAGCTTGGTCAATTGGGTTGCCAGGCTATGGCTACAAAGGGAGGCAAAGGTTTCCTTAGCGACGCACTGTGTTTTATTGTGACCCCATCTCTGAGATAAATAATTTGACCGTTTCAGTTTTGGATAGGTTTGTTCCAAAGAGGACCATTCTTGTGGACAAACCCTGGTTTGATGAACAGTGCAGAATAGCTTTTGAGATTAAACAGGCTGCTTTTCGAGCACTGTGGCGTTCACGGAACCCTGCTCTCTGGGAAACGTACTTGAGGCGCACAGCTGAGGTAAGGCTCGTTTACGATATATAGAGCACAGCAACGCCAGAGATAGCGTTCCATTGAGTCTCTGACGAGGATCGATAATCCACACCATTGGTGAAGTGAGTTGAAGGATTCAGAATTTGGTGCTGAGCTGTTGTTCCCGCTCACTTACTCCAACGGAGGTACTGTGGCTGAATCCTCGGCTTGGACGGAGCTCTTCTTGGTTTACTTTGACGGCAAGCAGAGCATGGATCTGTGGTCAATGACTCATGGATGTCACTCTCTGGCATTCAGATCTAGCACTAAAAAAGCGCTTCTTGAGGACCTTGATCCATATGGTGGCCTGGAAGAAGGCCTTCTAGAGTACTCTAGGCCTTTCGTGGACCCTGTTGGCATATTTCTTCTATTTTATAAGAAACTTGCTATCGTTCTCGCCCCTAAGCCCAGAGTGATTTTCTGAAGCTTGATTAGGTTGGGAATTTTCCTCGTTGCAGGCGCACTGGGGAATATCACTTCTATTTCCCCCCCCCCCCAAAAAAAATATCCAGCGTCGCCAATTATCGCCCATTACGTTAACGCTCATCTTGTCGAGAGTCTTTGAGGAATTGATGGCTTGTAAGTTGGGATCGCTTTACTGTAGTTACTGCCTATTGGTCTGTTTGCGTACAGAGAGAGCTTGGGTTGTTGTGACGCTCTGTTGTCTAAGTCACACTATTTCCAGTCGGTTCTGGACCATCGTTTTGAAGCAAGCTTTGCTCAGTCAAACTTTGGTGTGGTGTTCGATAGGGTGAACCACATGGGTCTACAGTAGAACTTGGAGTTGTTTGGTGTAGGATTTTGTCAGTCATTGAATTTAGAATTTGTTTTTGAAGGAACGCAAAGTATATCCGTAGATGGTTATTTGAGTGTTTCAGTCGCGGTAGTTTCGATCGTTCCTCAAGGTAGTGCGTTAAACCGTTGCTCTTTGTTCTGTACACGAGCGACATGCTCTCCTCGCTGGAGAACGGCATGATCAATTACACTGACGATTCCGCATGGATAGCAGTGATGCAATGCCCCAGCATGCGTAATGAAGCCGCTCAGTCTTTAAATAGGGACTTGTGGCGTATTAGTGCGCATAGTGCTCCGTCTGGAGTAAGAAACTGAGTGCGGGCAGTTGGTTTCAGATACTTTTACCCCAGCATATGCCACTGGAAATAGATGACACTGAGCTTCAGGGGCTTAGCTTTTTCTAGATTCGCGGTGTCCTCTTTGATAAGAAGCTTGCATTTGAAGCGAATATGAGGCGTCTCATGTCACGTGTTTCAATTTGAGCCGAGTTCACACTTCATTCATATCAACGCGTTCACTCATCCACTCGCCCGAATGTTCCGTACGTAGCGTCGTTGTCAGCACAAATTTGTGTACGCTACAAAATGTTATTGAAATGTTAACCGTCAAATCAGGCTCCCCTGCAAGTGTCACTAGGCAAGTTACGGACGTCTCTTCAAATATAGAAAACTCCGAAAACGGTGAATATTTGTGCCTATTCTTGGGTAGAGTAACACATTCGGATAAGTGGAGGAGCGAACGCGTACGTACCTACCTACGTTGATATGAATGACGGGTGCAGTCGACATAAGATTGGTCTTTTGCGAAAGGTAAGTGCTGTGTTCGGTGACAGGGACGTAGTCCGAAGAGGATTTCATGCATTCCTACTGTTTTTTGTTGTAGTATTGCTCGCCAGTTGGGGCTTCGGCTGCAGCCAGTCACTAGCGTCTGTTGGACCAACTTGTTAGCTCAGCCAATAGGCTATTTGCTGAGAGTGATCAGGTGGATCTGTCCCAAAGGCAGAGGGTGGCCTGTAGATGTACCGTATGTTTTATAAGGAGTAGGCCTACGGTAACGAGACATTCTTCACTCCTTGCACTCAGTCTTTGGGAGAAACACACGAGCTGTGGCTTATGCTCACCTCTTGACATTACAGATTACTTGGTGCCGAAGTTACCTACTAGTTCAGTTGATGTTTTCTACCTTGGTCTGGTTTGACCTAGAATTCGTTTCCAGGATTCGCGTTCGGTCTCGTGGATCTGTATGCGTCTAAGTCAGCTCGGCAGTGCCTTGGGCTTCCTGGTGTTGCATCAAGCTTCATTTGGGATTCATTATCTGTCCGTGGAAGCCCGGGCGTATATAGCATCAATTATAAATAAACTGCCAAAGACCCGTTGGATCACTAAATATCTATCAGATTGCATATTCGATTTATCTACAAATTAATAAAGACTGATATGGATTTATCTGTTCATGGACCACACGATACCGTGTGGTCTATGATCTATTTGTTTCTATGTTTCTGTATCTATTTGTTTGTTTATTTATTTATCTGTCAGCTTTCTGATAGCTACGTTTAAAGAAAACAGGCGAAAACTAGGTCAGGTTGGAGACTTTCTTCATCCTGTCACGCTTCATTGAAAACTAATAGGTAGAAAATAGACCAGGTTGCAAATGATGACAAACGTAGCTGAATCAAAAAGTTGAAACCCAAACAATGAAGATATGTAATGTATCCCATAGTGCTGCCGTATGGAGTCTGATTTCATTTGTATGATCTTCGCCTTACATCGAAGCTATATTTGCTTTCAGTTTACAATTGGTACACATTTAGAAGATGATGAACGAATGACAGACATAGCGACAGTTTTTCACGGGACAGAAGACACAGTACGGTAATTATCTTTCCAGCTTGTCGTCTTCATTGGACGGAACCGTTTTCGCTTCAACATAAAAACTTCGATGTATAAAAGGCGTATCATACGGTAGATAAGATACCGTATGCGGCGAGGAATTTACTTATATTCAGTAATGCTTTGCTGCTCGCTAATATAAACTATTATTTTTTCTCGTGCTAATGTGGAGAACGAGTGTTCTGCTTAGGCATAGATGAATTTAAAGAGAGAACACGTATCTCTTATGATAATTTGAGTCGGCCTTTATATATAGCGTATCCTTCAGAAGTATATTGGTAACAAAATACAAAAGTATGTTAAATGAAAACGGATCTTCTAAAAATTCCCCTTTCTCATTGTTGATAGCTCGAATACTCTAGTATATGAACAATCGTCGTCTTCTTTGCTTCGTTGTTGCCAGCGAGGGAACGATACTCTAGTATTTGAATAATCACTGTCTTCTGTGCTTCAAGTAGTCCAGTTTCTTCTGCTCGATTCGTGGTACCAACATAGGTTATGCCACATTTTTTGAGTACGAAGGTTTAGAAGAGACTAATATTTTCCTGATATAAACGTGCTGCTGAGCCGTATCCAGGGTGCAGTGATCCCTAAGCTATATTAATGATGAATTGAAGTAACAAATTGAAGCACTATTATTCTGAAATCTCCGAGCTCCTCTCAGTTTATTCTCAATGCTCAATATAGCGATGATTGTGTGCACGGTGATATGCAAACAAACAGGCAAGATTATCAGAGTTTTCTAAATATATAATATTACGGTTGCAAACCCGCGTATTCTTATGACAACGCAACACCGTATTCAATACCAGAATGCGAAATAACTCATTCCCATTACCAAATCACTACCACAGTTGAGTAAATCTGGAAGTGAAAACTACCAGTTGGCAACGCTGCATCGTAGCAGTCACAGCACAACGCAGAGACGTTCACAAATTACACCTGAATATTACGTACGGTAATTACCTACCTACGGCAGAGCAAACAACCGAATGACTGTTCCTCGTAATGTGAAATCCTGGCAGGTCGCCGAAACCATTCCCCAGTGGCCGCAATAAGTCCGATGTTATCGTTCCTGCAGCATACAAGCGCACTTCGATATTTAAGAAAACAGGGCGTAGTTCCACAAAAGAAACTAAGACGAGTGTAGTCACCGTAAATTGCTTTCGACATGACAGGAAGAGCCGCCGGCCACCGACCTCCACGCGCGCACGCGACCGACTGCGTCGCTTGAAGGTTAATAATTTACTAGCTGCACCCCTCAAAAATTTCACGTTCTGTCGGGACCTTTCAGGTTGGACCCCTGAAAATTCTACAGTAATGAACAAATATTATCGAGTTTCATGTTATACTAAACTGCCCGTGACCCGTTGGATCGTCATCACCATTTTTTTTTTTCGCAAAAGTCAAGTGTTATTTAGCTGGTCATAGACAACGCGCTATTTGTCCCCGTTCACTATTGGTCGCGTGGGTCACCATCACCAGCTCTTTTGCTTTGAAAGCTGCATTCAACACTGCCTCTGCGCAAGGGAAATATATGTGTGACGTATTGTCCAATTGTATGGTCCGTATCACTTTTAAATTTGACGTTCACTTTCATGCAGCCGAGCTAGACTTCATCTTCCGTATCATGGATACCACCGAACGATATATCAATTTCCTGCTATCTTTTGCTGATGAAAAGCGTAACACACGAAGGAACGTAGGAACAACGCTATTAACAATGGTTTCTTATTTGTTGAAATAGCGGACATCCAGGTTCCATGTTTTCGAAAGGTTTATTAAGCGTTTCAACTGGATTTTAATATATATTTGGCCGAGCTTTCGACAGTCTAAAGGAAAGTCGTTTTCAAGGCATCAGAAAATTAGGCTCATGAGTCATCACGAACAAAGAGTAAACTAGAGCACTCTGAGAGCGCATACCTCCGCCAAGTGAGCCAACGGTAGCAAAAATTCAAATTGGCTCTGAAACCATAATTTTCTTTGCATAAACTCCAAAATCCAATCATTTGTGCCTTTT
>LQNS02278165.1:12186342-12208993 GCA_001587735.2 Parhyale hawaiensis
ACAAACGGATGGACATATCTTCAACAAAAGTTAATCATCTGTTCCTCCTAACATACCTAACAATCCCTGTAAATTTCATCCAAATCGGTTCATAACTTTTTGAGTTATCTTGGTGACAGACAAAGAGACAAACAGGCAAACAGACAGATAGACAGACAAACACGACGAAAACATAACCTCCTCGGCGGAGGTAATTATCATCTACGTCCTACGCATGGAGAAGTAAATTTCCTTCGAACGTTCAGCCAAAAGAACGGCTGTACTAGCTTCCTCTTCGGCAGATAGCTTATATAGGCTATGCAAAATAATATCGATTGGGGAAAATTTAGTATTGTCAGATGCTAAGTCATAATCGTATTCTAGCTAAATGGAAATGAGCAACAGTATTCAAAAGTGGAGTTTAAATTAAATAAATGAAACGTTTACGGGAGATAGTAGCAAAGTAGCATGTAGCTTTAAGGAGGATACTTCAAACGTTTCTAATCCTATGAGAAATCACCTATATTACATTTAGTCATTGTACGCGATGCGTTGAAATATACCTATGCGTTGAAATTTAACTGTTCTTGAAAGTAAGAGCAAAGACGATAAGAAAAAGAAGAAGAAAAAAAATTAAATTTACAAGCCTACACGGTAGTTCAAATTCATATTCAGTCAACGTAATGAAGAAACTTTTGAAACAGGTGACCTTGAAGTTTAGTAAGAACAGATAGAGTGTACGGTACTCTCAAGCCGTGCGCAGACGAGCGACATCTTCGCTGATTTCGATCAGACAAAATTGTCGGATCGTCAAGTTTGGCACGACATTGCCATGTACACTTAGCGGGAGAAAATTTTTTGCAGCTGCAATGTTCTAGGGTGAAGTTATCAGAAGTTGCATGAAAAAGAAATAGTAAACATTAGTTAATTAAATTTTATTGCTTGTTTACACGCTTGTTTTTTAGTCAACGTGCATAGTTCTCAGCAAGGGAATATTTTGCGTTATATCTTAGATTGTAAACAAAATTTTGAGCTGTACGTTTTCTGCAGCTATACCATCAGTGTAACCTGGAGACAAAAGCATTTTATACTTTTGACATTGCAGTTACAATAGCTACCATGTAACGTGAAGCTGTAAGAAAACCGGAAGCGTTACATACCAGAGTAGTCAATAAATAATAGGGAAACCTGGACAGTAAGTTGCTTTGAATTGCTCCAAAGCTACGACAAAGATTCGCCTAGCCCTTGTCCGCATCCTGCTGAACTCGCACTTCTGGCAACTTCTTCGCCGAGTCTAATGGAGCATTTGTGGGGGAAATGCCGCTTTCGACAATATTTGCTTCTCGTCTGCATTGGGCTTAACGTAACCAAGACAAAGTTATGTGCAGCTCCACAGCCAATAGCGCTTCAGCAGGTTCTACACCACGTGATGGGCGACGTGCATCTGATTGGCCGCCGCGGCAAGCTGTGACGCCACGCGTGACTTGGTAGCTATTTATTTGGTCACGTGAGAGTACACTGTTCTCGATTATATTCACTTTGAACTTGAAGGTACATTAGCCTATTTGTATCCCAGATACCGTACAGTGTAAAATTCGATACTTTACGAGCTGGAATTAATGTGTAGAAAATTAAGAATAGGGGTTGCGAGGAGGTGAAATTTACGAAAAATGAAACAATTCATTTCAATCCCTGAACCTAAGAATTTTGAATATAAGTTGGATTCTCGTATGAAAAACATTGCTGGAAACTTCAAGAAAAAGCTAACTTTTGGCCAAGATAATTTGTGATGCATTTTCTATCAAAAATTTTGACTGCCTACTATAGACGTTTGATGTTATCGTTCGTTTTGTAGCACTAATCACAACTAGGTATTTTTTTAAGCGATTCAGGTTCACATATTGTTTTGAGCGAAGTAATGTCAACGAATTAGCCTTACCTTATCTAGAACTTTAACTTTTACCATTCGCTTCGCCACATTGAATCGAAATTTAAGCGTCAATCCAAAACAACCTCAAGCTCAATGCCGCTCCACAGGCTTGAGGTTGAGGCCATTTCGTGAGCAATCCATTTCGGTAACATCAAGGGTAATTGGTTTGAAATGGACTCTTTACTGCTGGGCAAAGACGAGTGTTTAGCCGACTCAAGCGCAGTCGGTTATTAATATCAAGCAGCGAACTCAGCAACGCTTCGTGCTGAAGTTCCGGAGCAGTTAAAGTTAACGGGGTCAGATTAACTTGGTTCGTAGTAGCATTTGCAAGAACTAAAAATGTGCCGGTACAGAGATTCACACGATATTCAAATGAACGAATTTTCTCAGCATCCAGTCCTGAAGTGTAGCCTAGCCCGAGTCCGTTCACAATGGAACAAAATCGCGAACAGAAGTCGTCCGCATTTTAGTTGACTCCAAATTTGTATGGAAGTCGAAAACTTTGCTAGTGACACTTTCATGGCCAACGGACTCGACTAGCTACCTAGCTAGTAATATTTTCGTGTACACGCGGTTATGCTGCTAGGATAGGCTATAACGTAAGATTCGAATGCGAACTGTGAAAAACTCGTTCAATTGACAAGCGTGTGAACCGGCGTTGAAAAGGTGTGTAGCAAATGTAAACAACAGCCCTGAAAAAAATGCGCTTTAGTTCTCCATGTGTATAAAATGAAAGTGTTAACTTTTCTGATGCCTAAAACTGCTCGGGAGTTGACGATCTGCCATCATGACAAACATAGCCTATTAGCTTTGAGTTCTCTGGTACTTCAGTCTCGAGTGCTGGTTTCGTTACATTGGATCGATTGTTGAGCGTTACTACCAAACCTATTATTCTTGAGACAACCTCAAGCTCAATATGCCGCTGCACAGAATAGTGGCTGAGGACGTCTCAAGAGTCCTCGACTTGCCATAACAAAGGTAAACGGTATGTTATTAACGCTTTACCGTCCACACTAAACTTGGAAGAAATAGTACATTGCTTGAAAGTGGACCGGGAGAGGAGCGAAACCAACGCTCAAGACGAAAGGGAGGGGGGGGGCGGTTTGGAAGAAGGCACACAATTAACAGTCCTTTGCAGTACCTACGTTCATACGGTACTTCAAAATATCCCAAGGTTTCGTCCAGGCATCGCAAACACAACTGCGCGCGTCGGAAGATCTGTTAAATTGTTAGCCGCTACGTCAAGTTTTCTCAAAAGTGTTACTAATTAAAGCTTTGCTCGTCTCTTCAAATTTGAAGTGAATTTTAACTAGGAAAATCTCCTGACTTTTTCTCAACCTTTTCTATGGCTGGCACCCTTAGAGAACTTTTAATACGTTCTAGCACCCCTACACAATTCATCACCTACATGAAGATGGTAATGACATTTTTATTAATTATTGACAACGGAGTTATTTCAATTTTCGAATGACATTGAAATAAAAACAAGAGTCAAGAAGACTTCGCACCTTCAATGGTCATCTCGTACCCCCAGGAGAAGCCACAGCAACGCAAACTTGTGGCAAAAGATAGTGTTGTGGACCTGCCTTTACAGGATTGCTGTTATTTTCATACTTATCTTCCAATTTCAGCAGCTGAATAAGTAAAGGAGTGCCATATATACGTCATTACCTTAACCATCCTCCACTGCAGGGATCATCATAAATAGGACATGCTGACAGTGTTATTTCTTTTAAAAAATATAGGTATGACCAGCAGTGTAGGTTTTAAATTTAACTTTCTATCATTAGTTCAACGATAGCATCAGGAACAATGATATTGCGTACCAGTGTTATAGCTATCTATCTGGAGATGCATCAACGAACAGCATCATCAACGGTGGATAATTGTATGAATTTTATTGAATAACGTAAATTGCCCTGGCGCACCTATACTGATATATTGCATTTGCTACAGCGCGTTTCGAATTCTGCTACGGCACATCACGCGGTCGACACTGAAGAAATAATTCTTTCCGCAACTCGTTAACGTTTCACACATTTATCAACGCGACGATTACAAAGAAAAAATTCTACATTTTCGCTGTAAGAAATTCAGTAAACAGAATATAGGCTCGACAGTAAAGATGCGCTCGTGCACATGTGCGATCATTGCATCTGAAGCACAAATAAACGAACGTACTGCAGAACAGGTTGCTGTTCAACTTCCACAACGTGCACAGGTCTTGAACGAACGATTGCGACGGTGAACACGATTTCCAATTCTCTCAAAATATGAAAAGGGTGAAAAATCGGCGCAACGCGTACGTGAAAACAAGGAAAATGGATCATAAGATCCATTAACCCTGAAGCTAACGACACACGATGCAACTAATGCACTTCCACTGTGACACGGCCCGGTGCAACGCAGAGAAGCACCTCACACAACCTCACCTCACCAACTTTGAATGAGCACTAACTTGAGTAACTTCAGTGAATTGCACGACCCGGCAAACTTGCCCTTTGCAGCGATGTCAATGTTTGACACTAGCTCACTTTTTTACTGGCACTGAGGAAAGTAATACAAAAACGCCACAAGTACTTGCCGAAAGTTCATACAAGCATTATGGCCGATCATAATTGCATGGAAGCAAAGGTAATTCTTAGGGAAACAAGAAAATGCGAGGTGGGTGAAGCGTTGCAACGACCATGTGGCTGGCACTGAGCGAAATCGCAGTGTTGCTCCTTTACTGGCGTACCTATGGAAGTTTTTTTTAGGAGTCTATACGCTGCTGTGCGGCCACCATTTCCTTCGCAGAGCAGTGGTTATCATTATGACTCACTGCACTGCCTGCAGGAATAGATAATATGTCTGTAAAATTGAAGGATATACTGCACTTTATTATTACGACTGCTCTGAGTAGAAAATCCAAAGTCATTTGCAGTTGTGCTTGAACAGAAGAAAAGGAAGGAACAGTATTGTAAAAAAATGTATGTATAGTAGTAGTTATAATAATAATTAATAACTAGCAACTCTTGCGCAGAGAAGTGTTGCGCAAGAAGACAGCAAGTAGGGAAAGAAGAAACAAAATAAAGTTTGAAAGTAAACGCAGAAAAAAGAAACTATGGTAGTACTGGAAGAAAGATGTTGAAAAACCTAACCACATAGTCTTATGAAAGTGTGCTATCAATTAATTGCCGAATATGTTATGCTGTTGAGACAACTGTCAAGTGCATAACATTAGGAGTTCTAATTGCCTGCAAGTTTGAAGAGATATCCGTAAATTTACTCGTGTGGCCAACTTGACGGCTCACATGTTAACAAACGTTTTGCTTGGTAGATATTTGTGGTTACAGAGGTGCTTCAAAACATTCGGACGATTACCTTACAAAACACGTTCAAACGACAGCCGTGTGTACTGGCCTTGAACAAGCACAGAAAAATTGACAAGAGCTGAAACTAATTTGATTTAAAGTGTGGCGTTGTACAAGTAAATTGAAGTCGATTTATGATCAAGCATTTAACACTATTTGGCTGAATGACAACATGTCTTCCTTGATTAAATACCTACCTATGATAAGGAAGCACTATCTATACGAAAAACTTAATTTTCTTCATCCAAGAACTAAAAATTAAAGATTCAGGAATTTTTTTTGTAAACGGCGCCAATGTCAACGTGTTAAAACTATCCAAATGCAAATAGAGATGTAAATGTTTTCAAAAATTGTTGTTGATAATTTTTCCAACTAGGGAAATGTTCACGACTACTTCGAGAGCGTCAATCCCATGTAAAGGAAAGCAGATTGATACATTAGTCTTTCCAGTCTGGTCTCCAAGCACCAAATGATTTTTTTTTTTTTTGTGCTATCGTCAACACAATTGCATGGCTACCAGAATATTCAACAAAATGTCTGATTTTTACGAGTATCACCGGATCAAGTTTTTGACGTTTCAAAGTATTTGAAATGAATTAGGGCTGTGAAAGCTGTGCGTTTATTTGTTTATTTATTTGTTTTTTGAAATTCAAACGACGCACAGTATACGGGCAATTAAGTAGCTGAAAGAACACGTTGAAAAGACTGACGCTCGAACCTGTCTGGCATGATATGTACTTTGGAATCACGTAGGTAACTCTCATAGCGTGGTCTATGCACATCGATCGTGTCAAATAGTAATATTCCAGGGTGAAAGACACATTAATTCGAGAGAGAAATGGTAACCAAAAAATTCACAAATCTACATTAACGACAGCGATGAATATTTTTTCAGTAGTATCTTTTGTATTAAAAAAACAATGAACTTCGATTTTTTTTACTGAAATATGCCACAAGAGGAGAAGCCAATTGATTAGATTCAACAACTACTCTGAGCTTTTTTCAGGTTTATCGAAATTTATTTATAGGGTAAGGGCCAGTTCACACGTCCCTCATATCAACGTGTTCACTCCCGAAAATGAACACGAGCCGTGAGTCAACTTTTGCTGTCGCTGTCCACACGTAGAACCGATCTTCATTTAAATGACACGCCATGAGTTCAGTTATTATCTCACTTCTTTACATTTTCGCATATATTTCGTTTCAGTTTGAAGTCACATTCGTATCCCATAATCTTATAGCCTGAATTTGATAGGAATAGTCTCTTTTCAAAATATTGAAGCCTGATACACCGATAAAAGTGAAAACAACACGCAGCAATGCGCTTCGTTGTGAAATCAAAGATGGCGTCATGCCGCGTCTGTGTTCGTAGTACAACATTTTCAGCGTAACTAGTTTTCTTGTGTTAAACGGGAATGGAGTGATTCTGATCATTAAATGGACGGTGAAAAAATCATTTTTGTCGACTTTTTCATGATTTGAAAATGCTATAGATGATTAATTCTGCTTTTGTTGGTTCTGTTTACTGAACTTTAATAACGCCATGCGTTAAATAATGCGACGTGCTGCATCCTTCCGTCTCCCGCATTTGCTGCAGCCGCTTCCATCAAATCAACGCGCCTCATCCATCAGTTTGACTGAACGCGTTGAAGTGAGGGACGTGTGAACTGGCCCTAAGTTCCAAAACTTCTCAGGGGTCTCAGTTTTATTTCAATTCATTTCAACAGGTGCAAGCAAATGGCAGAATAACTTGCTAGTCCCAAGTTTTGTTTTCGCCTTCTTTATTTCAAAAGATGGGGCCGTAAGTTTAAAATAAATATCCTATTAAATACCACAGATTCGAAGCTTAAGTTACATGACACTTATTCCGGAAGACGAACTGTTCAATTGGATTTTTGAAAATTTTCAACTTTATCGAAATTTACTTTCAAGAGACGCATTACAAAATTAAAGTGAATAATTTGAATGCGTTGACTGGTTAGGGAGTAATATTAATTAGTATTACTCCCAGTGGTAAATATTGTTGATTTAATCTGAGCCTAATACATATAGACCTGATCGACTGGTCGCTGATTTAGACAGGTGCATAGGCTTTGCACCGCTAAAGAGCTTTAGGAGTCAACCCTTAATTCGCCACCATTCACGATTAAGAACACTCAGTCCATATATGATAGAACTGTGGAAGACATGCACGAGGTGTGCCCACACAGAATCAAAGCGCAATCATGGATACAGCAACATTTTTAAGGCTGTAAACAAATAGGAAGAGAAATGAGCGCACGAGAAATCCGTCCCAAAATTGTATAGAAAATACAGTAAAATTTTAAAACTGCTTGCAGTATGCTTCTGTTTACCGAAATTTATTGCAGAGGTTAAACTAAAGTTTTAAATTTAAATCTACAGCTTCGAGGCTTCGGTCACGTTGCAATTTATTCCAAAAGGCGAACCGTAGTTTAGAAAACTTTAAGTAAAAGCTTCTCCAAAGTTTTTTAAATTGTAGACACGTCACTTTTAAAAGGTGTTATGATTTTCAAATATTTATGAAAATAGAAAATATGAACTTCAGCATAAATATGAATGGTAACTTCAGCTTGACTTCAAACCCTCAACTGGAACTCCATTTACACTGGTTCGTGCTGCAGCTATAAGCCCGCTAGGTGCCAGAGGTGTGCACGGCTGCAGTCGACCACAAACAAGTTGTCAGATCAATGGAGACGACTTTTCCTAAATACGTCAAATTAAACCTTCAAACAAAACATGTAGGTATATATTTACTTCAATTTTACATCCTCAAAAACACGGCTTGGATGCAAAAAAAAGACGTACTCTTTGCGCATCATTGTCAGAGTGTCAAGTCAGTCTGCTTTGATGACTACAGACTGCCTGCGTGTTCAGTCGAGGGCAATAATTAGTTGGTGGAAATTCAGCAGTACAGTTTCGGTTGAACTTTGTGGTAATTATTGCCTCCGCTAAGTAGGTTATGTTTTTGTCCAGTTTGTCTGCTGGTCTGACTAGTTTGTCTGTCATCAAAATAACTCAAAAACTTAAGGGCAGATCTTTACGAAATTTACAAGGCTTGTTAGGAGGAACAGCTGACTGACTTTTGGTGAAGATTCATTCTTTTCTCTGTGTCCCTTTTTCTTGGTACTGTAACTCAAAACATTACAGACGGATTTTCATGAAATTTGCACGAATTGTTAGATATGTTACAAAAAGCAAATGACCAGATTTTGTGATGATCTGTTGGTCTTGTTGCTTCTTTATTTGATTTTATGTTAGTCAGCAATATAATTAAAAAAGTCTTGAACGGAACTTCATAAAATTTGCAGGAAAAGTTGGAAATGTTATAATGCACAAACGACAAAATTTTGGTGATGATCGGTCATTCCGTTTGTCTGTTCGACTAAAGTTTGTCTTATTGTTTGGAGAACATAACTCAAAAAGTTACGGTCTGATCTCCAAGAAAACTGCAGAAACTGTTATTACTGTCAAGATGCGCAAACGACCGAATTTTGGTGATGAAAAAATGTAATCTTAGTTTCAGGATGAGTTTGAATTTTTCGTTAACACTGACTTGCTTGGCGGTGATATGAGCTCTCAGAGCGCTCTAGTTTAAAATAAACTTGTTTGGTAAAAAGCAATTGAGGAAAACGCTGGCAATTGTTGGCACCCGCGAGTCAGCAACAGTAGCACTAAAAACTTAATAATCAATCTTCAAGAAAATAAGTAACCTATTTTTATTACACATTCGAGCAGTTGGGTGCACTGATACTATCAAAAGGTCATTTATAATTCTACATCGTGTAGAACCCAAAAAATCTAGATCAAACCCATATCTACTCTCACAACATAGAAAAAGGAAAAAATAGAAAAAATCTTGGCTTAGCTAGCCAACAAATATGGCGGCGTTGCATCTATGAAGCTATAACTCCACCCAAAAAGAGGCATATAGAGTTGAGCCTTTTTAGACTGTCAGGTGGGTTGACGGAAGTGTGAAAAAATTCCAGAACTCCAGAATAAGTTTCCTTAAAAAACGCCAGCCTTGAATTTTCCCCCACCGCGAGTGATGGTCTTTCGCCACAAGTCGTTCTAGTTTCAAAATATATGTTTATCCTAAAAGCGTGGTCGTACTTTAATTCCCAAAATTTGTGTACATGTTCAAATTCAAGATAGCACTATTTCAGCATAACTCTCTCTTTGCCGGAAGCTCATATCTGTTATTTTTCACAAATTTTCAAAATGTAACGAGGAACGAGTAACGGTAATTTCCGTTAGTTTTGATTAAATCCACCCGGGCGTTACCGTTACTCGCTACGTTCCTAGAATTGCTAAGGCGTTAAAGTTACTTGTTAAAAAAATAACGCCCGTCACTTAAGCCGTTACAGTAACTAGTTACATGCCCATCTCTGGTCGATTTTGACCTTTTTCTCGAAGTCTGCGGTACAGCTAAGAGAAAAAAATGTACATACACTTACAACTTGCTCGAACGATATCCAAAAACCACTTTTGAACAACGTTCCCTAGCTACGTCACCGCTCAAGAGTTCGTAAGCGCCTGGTCCCACCTAGTGCTTGCACACTATGATGGACCTTTTAATTATGTCTACTACTATATATATATACAGTAGGGTGATGCAAAAGAGGGGGCAAACCTTTTTTTCTACATAAAAATTCTGAGATACCATTTCAAAAGAGTGTCAATTATAATTCTATACAAATTTCAGGTCTAAATTTAGTAGAGGTCGCGCCCGGCATTTGAAAATCTGCTAATTTCGTAGACACCCTGAAGCTAGACCAATAATGTCTTGTTACTGGTTTTGTTGTGTGAAAGTTCTCCAGTAGGATTACCATACCATTATTTTTAGTAATTTCTGATTAAATGGACAGGATGTAATAGATGTTGAAGTAGAATATAACTGTTTGGTCAGAGATGCGCGAGTTTTCTTCCTTTTATCTAGAAGTTTCTTGCGGGTAGTTGACTCGACCTGCAATAAGGTGTTACAAATTATAAGGCAAAAATTAAAAGTAAACTAGAGCACTCTGAGAGCGCATACCTCCGCCAAGTGAGGCAACGGTAGCAAAAAATTCAAATTGGTTCTGAAACAATAATTTTCTTTGAATAAACTCCGGAATTTAATCATTTGTGCATTTTTATATTAACAGCAGCTTGTTCGATTTTCTTGAAGATCCGTTCATAACTTTTTGAGTTATACTGTAAACAAATGTTATAACAAACATAAGTCAAACATACAAACGAACAAACCGATCTGCACCAAAATTTGATCATTTATGTCTTTTAACATTACTAACAAACCCTATAAATTTCATAAAGATTCATTCATTATTTTTTAAGTTATTGTGCTAACAAGTATCAAATTAAAAACAGTGACAAACGAACAAACAGATCATTACCAAAATTTAGTCATATACTCTTTGTTGTATACCTAACAACTCATGTTGATTTTATCAAAATCCATCCATAACTTTTTGAGTTATGGCATAGAGAAAAATGAGGCAGGCAAACAAACAATCGGATAAACATATCTTTACCAAAAGTTAATCATCTGTTCCTCCAAACATACTTAACAATCGTTGTAAATTTCACCCAAATAGATTCTTAACTTTTGAGTTATCTTGGTGACAGACAAAAAGCAAACAGACAGACAGAGAGACAAACACGACGAAAACATACCTATTGGCAGAGGTAAATATTCATAAAAAATGATGGAACTTGGATGGATCACTTTCTGTGGGCATGAGAACACAATCATGACCCCAGCAAGCCAAATTTTTTTTTTTAATTCTTTAAGTTGTATTTTGATGCACTCTAACCTGAAACAACTAATGATTCCGCCGCTCATCAACGATAATTATTATTATTTGTAATCTTCTATCAACTTAACCCCTCTTTCAGCAATATCATTGGTAACTTTCATGTGATTAACCACATATTTAGCAATCCTAAAACTCTCTCCTGAAGACTAGTCTTCTACCGGTGCGCTTAGAAAAGACGAAGATAATCCAAGAATTTCCAAGAAAGACATTTTGTGTGAAGCACCATCAGAAAATCTTCCTGCTGCTTGTTGAGTACGCTGTCAGCATCGACTTGAGTCTTTTATGGCAGTTCAGTAGGTATCATAACTAATCTTATCATCAAAGAAAGAAATAGCAATCAATTCTGTTGTGTGATGCCATGCGTACTTGAATTTCTGGGTACAGTTTTTAATAACTGATCATCCCTGCTTTTGGTATTATAGACTATAAAGATTCTCTAGCAGAAAAAGTGCATTTCGAGAAACATTGGCAGCCCTGGGAATTGAGAACCAATATGTGATGTAAATTAAAATAGAAAAATAACAAATTTCTGTGACTCTGGCTAATAATTTAAATGGTTTTTAACATGAAAACATAAAGATTTTGATTCAATATATGAGTTTTGCCATCCAAAGTGCTCTATGATATTCACCAGGCTTCGAAAATTTTATTTCAGTTGGTGGAGTGCCCCCTCACAAGGCTATTGTAATTCCAATAACATTTTATAATAGACACAAGGCCATTTTTCCTTTTGTTGTCTACATACAAAGGTGAATAGTTCCTCTTTTCCTAGTCTTAGGAAATTATGCAATAGATCAAACTTTTAAAATTACTGTATTTTTGGACCTAAAGATTGAAGCAATATAGAAGACACCACTGCTTCTGGAAGCATTTCTTGGATAGCTATGTCGTTCGCATGGAAGCCATAGCAAATCTTTCTCCATATTTACCTAAGTCAAGGAGGTTATATTTTCGTCGTGTTTGTCTGTCTGTCTAATTGTCTGTCACAAGATAACTCAAAAAGTTATGAACCGATTTGGATGAAATTTACAGGGATTGTTAGGTATGTTAGGAGGAACAGATGATTAACTTTTAGTGAAGATATGTGCATCCGTTTGTTTGTTTGTCTGCATCATTTTTCTCGATGCCATAGCACAAAAAGTTATAGATGGATTTTGATGAAATTAGCATGAGTTGTTAGGTAAATAACAAAGAGTAAATGACCAAATTTTAGTAATGATCCGTTTGTTCGTTCGTTCGTTCGTTTGTCACTGTTTTTAATTTTATGCTTGTTAGCACAATAACTAAAAAAATAACGAATGGATCTTTATGAAATTTATAGGGGTTGTTAACAATGTTAAAAGACATAAATTATCAAACTTTGGTGGAGATCGGTAGGTTCGTTTTTTATGTTTGACTCATGTTTGTCATAACGTTTGTTAACAGTATAACTTAAAAAGTTATGAACGGACCTTCAAGAAAATTGAACAAGCTATTATTTATATAAAAAGGCACAAATGATTATATTTTGGAGTTTATACAAAGAAAGTTATGGTTTCAGATCCAATTTGAATTTTTTTGCTACCGTTGCCTCACTTGGCGGAGGTATGCGCTCTCAGAGGGCTCTAGCCTGTTCAGTATGCACACCGGCTCCATCTTTGTGTCTGTGCTTGTTTTAATGCTCAGCTAATATTTTCTCTGAATGTCTTGCCATATATGTTATATGTTAGCAGTAAAAATGATTAAATATAGAAATCGCATTATTATCTTAGTTCAGGAAAGAAATTAAAGAGACAGTCCTTAATTTGCTTTGAATTTAAGATTTTTCACATTTTGATATTTTTCAGAGTAATTGGGCGCGACCACAAAAAACTATTTGTTCGATCTAAAATTTTGCAAAGATAGAGAATCATATTGAAAAGTATCTCAAAAATTCGTGATGGTCAACTTTTTTGCATCACCCTAATATATAGGGAATATAATTGGGTGCTATGTATTCTATTCTTTATGGGTATTACTATACGGATGTTGGTATGAGTGTACTAGACGTAGGGATTGCATAATCTTGTAATAAAGTGAAGCGTATTTTCTGGTGCACTGCTACCCATGATACTATCCACTGTAGCAGCATGCCTTGCGTGCTGCACAGTTGTGCTCAAGGTTCCGGGAACGAGCCCCGAGTCAGGTGAGTGAGCTTTGTGGCGCCCGGTGTGCTGAGCTTATGGTCTGCTGCAGCTGTACTTACTAGTCTAGGGCCAGTTGGCCTATACCTACAGGTGGAACCAGTGCGCGTGGGTATTCCAGTGGAGGGTGCTTTCAAAGTTGACTTTGCTTTTACTACTGACAGTGATGGGCAGTATTTAATGCAAATATATTTACATACGTATTGAAATAGTTTGTTACTCGAAAATGTATTTTGTGTAATTTTTATTTTGTGCGTAATTAAATTCTGGTGTAATTAAATACTGTATTTAATTACATTTTTTGTATTTAAATGCAATGTAGTTAAATACTCTAAGTTGACAATTTTCAAATTCATGTCATATTACTTTATTTATTTCAGCTGTGCGTTGTGCTTTTAATGCGTTTCATTTTGCTTTTCAATTCCTCCTATACTTACGCATACCGCCGCTCTTGCTATGTATTTATTGACTTGCAGTTACAACAGCTGGGGTCCGTGATAATGCGTCGCAAGCACTGCTTTTCCTCAGAACTTGCAATGCATTACTGGTAGGCTAAACAAATGTTTGAAATATTAATCATGTAAACGCATTGCTTAATGATACCGTACAGTATAGCAATGGAATGCCGTTTAGCTATTTAACGAAAACAAACACTGAAGACGGTGCTATTACATCTACTTTACTGGCCGGCCAGCCTGCCTGCAGCACTTCCGGTCAAAACTTGACGTATGGTAATCCCGTAACGCAAGCATCTGAGATCTTTTGACAGACCTCCTTGGCAAATATCCAAGTTTCTTTTGCAAGAGGCTTACGTTTGTAATTTATCTTAATAACAATTTACGCGCGACACTTCAACTTGAGTTCAACATTTTTAGTAGGAATAAAATAGAGTACGTTAGTTCACCATCAAGAATAGAGCTTCAAGCTATTAACTTTTTCATCTGCTACTCTAGAGACAGTATAAAACTGTATTAGGTGTTGTAAGATGGAATATCCATCTATATTCGTGGTAATCGACATCCTAATAACACTTGCAACACGATTGTGAAGGGCGAAACCGAAGCTTTGGTCTGAAGCTTCAGACAAGTAAAAACAGAGTAACACTTATTTGATCGTGAGCCCCAAATAGGCCGCATACATGCATTCGTTCAGGCTGCAGCTACATGCTCGGCAGTCCCCAGATGCCCTGGTCAAACAATTATTGTCAGGTTGGGTAACACCGACGACAACCCTCCAAACTTGTATTTTATAAGTTGGGTAACACTGCCTTTGTTTACAAACATTGACTTTGATACTGAAGAATTGGTATCAAAAGTGTATGACTGCCCTGAGGCGAATGGCAATCAAACGCCGGTGCTAGCCTCACAGTGTTACTCCGTGTAGGGGTGAATGCAACGAGCGATCTCAGCGCACCAAGAAGTGTTGCGAAATTTTCAGAAAACTCGTACCTAAACATTTCTGGCCGCGCCTTAATATGGCTGTATTTATGATAAATTATTATCATTATTATATTGGTATTGTCCCGCTATATCTGAAACTTAGGCAATCAATAGCGATCTAAGATGATTTACTCGGCTTACAGCCGGAAACACACGTTGTGCTCAGGTGGCAAGAGATGAAGGAGGAAAAGAGAAGGAAACAGAAGAAAGAAGCGCCCCTGCGGACGGTCCCTTCTGTGGCCCACCACACGGGCGAGGTAAGAGCCCCGCAAAAAATTTCAAGATAAAAAAGATGAAAAAATACGCAAAAGTGCTTCAAATGCAGAATTTCAAGCAATACATGGCAGTGATAGATTTTTTATAGGTACCAATCGTTATCTGTCAAAGTTAATATTTGTAAACATAGGCAGTGTTACCCAGCTAATAATTAATAACCCTTGAGTTTTGGAGAGTTATCGTCGGTATCACCCGGTGGCGTTAGTGACCTTAATCTCAATATCCGCAGTAAAATCAGTAAATTTGTAGATGGCACAAATAAACTACGCCATCCTGCCAGTAATAGATTTGAGCTCCAACAAAACCTCGACCGCCTCATGGCATAGTCCTCAACTTGGCACATGAGTTGCAACGTCGACAAATGTTCAGTCATGCAAGGTGTGCCGGAGCCTCAGCCTAATTGGAAACGAACGGGATAAAATAAGAAGCTGTCACCCAAGAACGTGACCTAGGAATAATCATCCCAGTGTACAACACAGCAAGTTGGTGATAGTGTGAAAATGGCAAGCAGAGTACTAGGATTCAATACCAGGGATTTTGAGTACAAATCCAAGGACATGATCATTCCTTTGTAGAAACCAATAGCGCGCCCTCGTTTAGAATATGCGTTTCAAGGTCGCCACACAAGAGCAACGATATCGATAAAATGGAGAGAATCCAACGCAAAGCAACAAAACATCTCAGCTGCAAAACGAGCCGTACGAATGTCGCCTACAGAAAATGAGACTTATCTCTCTCGAACTAAGACGACTCAGGGGGCAAATAAGAGAGACATTAAACACTTGAATGGCTTCAACGACGTGCCTAACGGGTCAGAGACGTTAACGATCGCCTGATAAACAGCGGCCAGACACTCAAGCATAAAGATCGAAGAACTACTCTCAGCCGGCAGTTTGTCCAGTACATTATAGCGAGTAGTAGTAGTGTATCAGCTATGCTAGCGCAGGACTGTATAGGGAACATTTGGAATAGATCCCCTTCCGAAGTTGCCGGTGCAGTCAGTCAATGTGTTAATAAATCGTCCTGACAAACATTGGGAGCAACATCCTAGAGTTACCAAGTCCCCAACTCGTAACCGCCAAAGATTCTAAGCCACCGACGGTAATCTACTATCTTTCACGCCCCAACCCCTCAACTAACTTCCGGGGATATGCAGTGATTGTGTTTGCACGATCAACTGTTCGGCTGAGTTTACTCTCTTTTTTCTGATTCATGTATCTCCGTGATTCCGACTCAATGGCAACAGCACACAGAGAGCAGGAGCGTAAGACCCGGCTGCTCTCTGGGAATAGGCCTGCTGGTCCGTCTACTGCCAGCTATCTAACCTAATGATCTCAACACCTGTCTAAAGTTGCGGATGTCCTTGTCGCACCATTAATATTATTACAAACACATCCTACGGCCGATTCATAAAATTCCAATTCGATGAAATCTCTCTCTAACATAGCGACCTCAAACAAAAAAAAAATAATTTCATGGTGAGAACATCATCGCATCTGTGTCCTCCCCATGAGCGTATGGAAAACAATTCCTTACGATATCCGAATAACTGGGGCATCCAGCCAAAGGAATGGCGTGTTGTCAGTGGCACCAGAAATACAGTAATCATAATACTGGTGCCTTCTCTCGGCCCTAAAAATGCTGAGCTACACATACAAGGATAATGAAATTCTTTAGTAATGCAGAGGCATGTATTTCAAGCATTTGTCTGTGTTCGATCGCGTACCGAACCATTACCAGTAGTTCATTGTTAGCATTCGAGCAGCTGTAAAGTATTGATAAAAATTCACGTTAAGCGGGCTCAATTTTATCAACATATTTCCAGCAATCCTGCACAAAACTAAGACGATAAATATTAACAATACAATGAACAATAAGAACTTCAATTATTTTTGGAATGTAAACAGTGACGAAGATATGTTCTAACGAATAAAGGCCGAAAGGGTAGTCTTTGGTAAAGGAGCCTAAACAGAGCTAGCAATTTCCAAATATAAATTTAGGCAGTAGCAATAGAGAAAAAAAAATGCAGGGTGTTGACTGTTTGACGAAGTTTCGAGTAGAGCAATCCAGCGGCAAGTTATCTTCCAAACTCAATCCATACTTCAGAGGTCTATTACAGACCCAAACCTATCGAGCAGAACAAAGCAGACCTTTGAAATTAGTTTGTGACGACAGAGTAATAAAAGCGACAGAAGACGAGGTAGCAGTAACCGTAAACAATTATTGGGAGTGTTGGGAGCTCTAGCGTGTTTCACGAAGCAGTGGAAGACTCGCGTAGCTTCAACTACTATAAAAAATTTCCGTATGTAGAAAAGTTACAAAAAATAAACCTTCTTGGGATGTGTCATTTCTTAAAAATCATCCACGAGTATGGTTGACGTCTGAGATTGCTGTTACTCGTAAAATACAATCGCTTGTAGATAATGAAATCGACACGACGTAAGGCCAACACATTTGTTCTCGTACAGGCCCCTGTTTAACAATAGCTGTGGTTACCTACAGGTCATTTGAAGACCACAGCCAGAGCACAAAGACAGGGTCATCTTTGGACACACGGCATTCACGTTTATAAGTGCTTAGTAGCAGTTCATATCATAAAAAACAATCAGGAGTTAAACAATTAGGGCAAAAGAGGGCAAATGTAGCGAGGGGAGCCCGGCAGACGCTTAGTGTGTACGGTAGCCATCGTCGAGAGAAGCGCAAGAGAAGATACAGTGTGCGAGAGGACCGATGCGCAGTAGCTATATCTTAATACTGAGCCACAAACTGTAGCACTAAGCCCCCGTGGGCGGCCACAGGTACGGACGATAGATCCATTTTGATGCTGCACAAAGAAAGGTGGTGGTTAGGCAAAATAAAATATGTAGGACAACAAGCAGAAGACTTCATTAGGAAAATAAATTCCTCTGATTCGCAACACATTTAGACAGTCGTAACACAAGAAAGAAGTCAGCTTCAACACATTTAGACAGTCGTAACACAAGAAAGAAGTCAGCTTGTGCCGAAGATAATCGTAAACTAAGCACAATGTCAGGTATTTCGCACATCATCCACTAAATAAGTAGCTATCATTAGGCCATTGATTTTATAACATTACAAAAACACAAGCTACTGGAAACGTCAAAGCCTTTAGCAAATGGCTATAGATTTGCAGACGATACTATAGCAGCCATTCATTGTTAGGCCAGTCTATTTGTCATGACCTCAAGGAAGCCAAAAGACTAGAGTCCAGGAGTTATAATATCAAGTTGAGATAAGCTCAGCAATCTCGCTTTGAACGGAATTATCTCGACCTTTCGAATGCATCTCGTAGCTACGCTAACCATATAGGGAATATAGACTGGATGGCAACGCTACGACAGCAAGAACAATTCAAATGAGGATGTATCAATGTAGCACTAGATATTTAGGGCGGGGGAGATTAGCAGAGCATCAACAATTAATTGGAGTGCGGGGGTACCAATGAACTACAGTACATTATACTTAGAGGAGCATTAGGGACCACAAATGACACAAGTACATAGAAAAGACGATATAGTGCTTCAGTACATTGAACAAGTATCCACCGCAGCACAGAACACGCAAGTGCAACAAACGCCCCGAGGGGACAACTCACCTATCGTCCGTCTCCTCGGCCGTCATATTGTACACGAGCGTGCCGGAGTCCGGTATGAACTCGAGCTGTGTGAAGTCGAGCTCAACGGGTTCTGCACCCAAGTTGCTCGCTACAGCATAGCCAGGAGTGCCTTTCTGCGTCCTGAGGAGAAATTATACGGTAAAGGTTTGCAAACAACATAATAAATCAACAAAATATCTAACTTGACAATTGAGGAGTAGTAGCAGTAAATAGGGATTGTGGATTTTGGGGCACGGAGCATCTGGACGTAGAACTAGCAAACTTGAAAAATGAGTAGTGGCAGTAAATAGAGATGTGGATTTTGGGGCACAGAGCATCTAGACCTAGAACTAGCAAACTTGACAAATGAGTAGTGGCAGTAAATAGGGATGTGGATTTTGGGGCAGGGAGCATCTAAACGTTAAACTAGAATGACGTGCTAATAATTAGCGGTGATGACCTGCATGCCACCAAGTGAGGGAGAAATAGGAAGAGGTTTGTGCACAGCACTAGAAGGAAGAGCAAGGCTTGCGTATTACAGGGGAACTCTAATCCTGAACACCTAACGAAGCTAGAGTTGGAGGCAAGACGTGATGGGATGCTTGGGATCGATGGCAAAATGACATGCTATGGCTGAAGGCGTCAAGCTACCAACTACACATAACTTAATCAAATTACAAGGACTTTTCACAGTTTAGAGTTGGACAGTAACAGCAAAATGAAGGCTGGGATAATGACAGTTCTCACACAGATGCACATTACATGAAAAGTTTTTCTCTTGCGACGTTAGCAACGTTCGTTAATGGTCAGATTAACTAAGACTTTTGCTACAATGCTGATATGACTGAACCACAGACGGTACAAATGTTTCATGAATGTGTTGTTCCGACTTGAGAGCTAATAAATGCAGAGGTGTTGGTGTGCTACACAGAGAGGTTGAGAGCTGCTGGATCGACAGGCATACCGAGAAGAATACCTATACTTGGATACGATCTAGTACAGTGGTTCGTAAAGATTTTCACTGCTGGTAGGTACCCCCTAAAGGTGAACTAAGTCGTCTGGTAGGCTAACTCTTGTAGATAGAAGTAGCATCTTCTGTTGAATTGAGAAAAGAAGCTTGCTAAGTGTTCAGTAAGTGGAATGCAAATTACAGTACCTAACAAATTTACCCGGGTGCGTGCTTAACAGTCGTAATACTAGCTTACTGTTCCTGATTTTTCCTACAGTTGAACTACAGTACTTCACCATCTTTGTTTAGCTTCAAGACCTAGCTATATTTTCTTAGTTATCAGCAGGGGGAAATTTTTATAAACCAGATCTCCGTTAGGTATCCCAACGGGTATGAGGACCCCAGGTCAAGAACCCAAGATCTAACAGATAAGCAGCAGGCAGTTCAGCGATACGTGCATGCACTCCAGTAACTGTACACTTAGCCAGTGTTGAATACATAACGGGATACTTACATAAGCCTGGGCAGCATAGAGCAAAAAAACAACCATTAGCTTAAACACTATAAATAACAATTTATTATAAAAGATTCATCACTAGAGCCCGGATTCCTTGCAGTTTACTGCGTTTGTGCTTTAAAAGCTGAAGTACAATAACAGCTCTAAATGCAATATGTAAATGCGACGTGTCACAAGACTTCATACGCCATAACAACTGGTTCCTTTGTCAATTATTGCTGAATGTTTTTGTTGGGGTTAAAATATAATTGAGTTGCAGAAGCAGACTGTTGAATTTTTATAACCATTTTGGTTCGGGGGATATATCACGGGAACTTGTAAAGCGAGATATTCTCAAGAATCATTCTCGCCATCGGCAAGAATAGTCAATAAGCGCACTGACAATTACTACATATTTAGAATTCATAGGTGTTCGTTGATCCACTAACATGCTATTCCCGTTAGCTATCCGACCTTTTTCTGTTCATTCAATTTTTTGCTGTACATACTTGTCTTTTTTTTCTTGCAATCTATTTGTTCCACTCCTATCGGTTTAGGGCAATAAGAGCAATTTTTAGGTGCATAAGAGCAATATTTAAGTGCATAAGAGCAAATTTTAGGTGCAATTAGAGCAATTTTATGATGCAATAAGAGATACTTTTGGGAGCTATCAGTGCAATACACCCGGGCTCTGTTCATCACTTATTACTAGCCTGGATGGCAATACCAGTACTCTAAAATTAATGTTGGACTATTGCACGTCTCCACATAAAAAATGGATACATAGTGATACATACATTCAAGAGAAAAGCAGAACTACATAACTGCTAAGTACAAGATTTTCCCACAGGTAGAAGAGATGCGCGAAATGGCTTAAATATGCGTTCATACGCAGATCATTTGGGGCAGGCGCAGCACCGCCCAGAAGCTGAATTATACTTTCAGCTTCTGCGGCGACCCTGATTGTTACTAGGGGATCGAGACGTCGCTAGTTCGGAGCGCGGTCGCAGAGTGCCTACGAGGCCGCGTGGAGCATGTAGCAGCCACTTGCTTGCGAGTCTCAGGGACGGAATCATAGTCGGGACATTAAATTTCCCACTCCTGTCAACTTGATCAAGGGCGTCTTTATTAATGATTCTTCAATGTTGGAGCGATGCTCAGTGAACCAAGTCACACTGTACCTATTGGGCCTATATCAGGGTGACTACTTAAATGTGCATCTTCGATTGTAGCACATTTTAGCACCCATGGAGATGAAATGTTAGCACTTTTTCTCTAATGAGTTCCTATGATAACAATACTTAAGGCGACCCAAAGTTTTGACCCGAGGTGTTGACACTGAACCTGACTTGCTAAAGATGTTCCGAATGACTAGTTGAGGCTTCGGTAATCGTTCCTTTATGGCTCCTTAATGGGACTTTCCTTTTGCATGGGATCGCACCTGCGATATTCCACCACCCTCAACACCGAACTCCTTTACACATACACTGCATTTGCCACTGAAGTCTGTGCTCCCTGGGGCCAACCACTCTTTCAAATCTGGCAATGAACGCCACTGAAGCGCAAAATGATTATTGCCTGACATATTTAGTGAATATCTGAAAGGAAATATTCAGGCAAGGTATAAACTTAAAACAATAGTTAGATATATCACCAACAGTTCAACACATTTAGTGGGGCAGCATAGCTGTGGTAGAGTGGATGCAGGAGAGAACAGCCATTTATAGTCTGTCGGGCACAGCCAATTACCGAACATCATTGAGTACTTTGGCCATTGACGGATGAACGAGAGTTGAGTACAGTATCTTAGTTCTTGATCTCCTAACACCTGACAAATTTAAGGTGTTTATATGAACTTAGAAAAATACCCAGGGTCTGGAGGAGTGTTAGTCCCCTAGTTGGCAAAACCAATCCCCTTGCAGAGCGCAAAATAAGCTCTTTCCACATAAGAACTGGAAAGTAATTTCAGAATTGCGAATCAAGAATTTTATTAATATGTTTCTTTATTCATCTTGATTTATACACATATCATGCGAATGAAACAAGTGAATTTACATTTTTAGCATCTGCCCCCTCAACTTTAGCACCTTACTGGTTTTAGCACTCTTAGCACCTAGTAGACACCCTGCCATATCTGTACTCGTATGTACATATGTATAAATGAGCCTAGCACAATGAAATACAGCAATAGGTAACTCACCTGGTATACGCCACTACATTCATAGAATCCGTCAAGTTGACGAACTGAATCTCGCCGAACTTGATGGCATCTTTGCTCCTCAGTTCAGAGCATTGAGTTATAACTCCTCCGAGGGACTTGGTGAACTGCGTGATGTTGTTCCCAGGGATCTGAAGAAGAGTACAAACTTCTAAATTTACCTTTACCACACCAGAACCACCTAACTTAAAACAAGCCTTCAACACTATCAACATTTTTCAATGACGAGCTACCCCGCTTACTGCTGCAGTTCAGTGTAGGCCTGTAAGAGACTCACTGCTAGGTGATTCAAGGGAACAAGTGATCGCAAACTGAAGTAACAGCAAAGATTAAACTGAAGTAGGAGAGAGGAAAGAAGCTCAGCATGTACAGACAAAAAAAAAAAAAAAAAAAAAAAAA
>LQNS02278165.1:12209016-12225868 GCA_001587735.2 Parhyale hawaiensis
ATTAAATCACACCAGACTGGCGACGCAGGAACGGAGAAACTCCATGAGGTTAACAAACCCCCACGCAACCAGCCAAGCGGGTGGAGAAAACAAAAGAATAGAAAAAAAGAAGATCCGAAATCACAGAATAGCTCTATGTACAGATCGTTTAAAGCCGCCGCTACAAGGCTTCTTTTTATTATTATAATACATACACAGGGTGTTTTTGTACGGACATATTTCAACCATAGGTAGAAAAGATAAAAAATAAATCGGTTTTCAACTCTTTTCTTTTCGAGTTATAATTACGTGAAGAAACTTAAACTTTAAGTAGAATACTACGTGCGCGCCAATGTTAGCGCTAAATTTGACAGTTCAACATGTTTTCCTATTACATTTCTGCCCATGCGTATGCACTGAATCGATGTTGATGATTATTTGGGTGAATGACATGAGGATTACTAGGCTTGAGGGCAATGGTGATTATTGAGCAAGTTAACAACACCATCGCAAGTAAAATACGCTTCATCTGTGAACAAAATCAGCTTGGAGAAGTTGGGATCTCTTGTTTGCTGCTGCATGAATCGCTCTGAAAATTGTACAAGAGGTCCAAAATCTGGTGGCAGTAACTCTTGCATTTTCTTTTTAACGACACGGATGTAAACTCTGACGATGTAGTGTCCGCCATACAGTAGTGTGAATATGCTAAATTTGAAACTGCAGATATTTTTCCTAGCCATCAAATACTAGCAGTATTTATTTTAAAAATAATGTCAACTACTTTGCTGGGGTCGGAAACGAGCTGAACTATTAAAATTAGTGTTAACATTGGCGCGCATGTAGTATCCTACTTAATACTTTAATTTCAATGAGTCATTGAAACTCGAAAACTAAGGAGTTTTGGGCATTTCATCACTCCTGAAAATCGATTTGAGTTTTCTTCCGATGGTTGAAGTTTGTCCGCACAGAAAAAAAAAATCACCCTGTATAAATAAAACCATAAAACATGCTAAAACTACACAAGAATAATACATTTCAAAATGGTAAGTATTGGGTTACCTTTTTCCAGTAGTCAAGAGGGTGTATACAAACGGGTAAACAGAAAAATGTCGCGGGTATGAGGGCTAGTAAGAGATTGACGAGAAGAGGACCACCGTTCTCCTCTAAATATATTTCAAACAATTAAATTCCTACGAGAAACCCACTCCAGACACAGGGAAAAGTGTGTCTAATGGGTGGAACGAGTCTAAAACATCGAAGGGGTCATAGACAATCCGAAAATATCGGGAAGCACCTTTAGATGGCATCAAAATACAAGGTATTCCTTTAGGAGAAAACCCTTGCAGTGACGTAGGACAGTCTGAGTGAAAAAATTACGGCTCACCAAAACAAGTTTTGGTGTTACTGTACTTTTGGACCCAAGGTAGGTATGGTACATAAGATAGTTTGAGCATCCCCACCTCAGTACTAAGCTGTTCTAAAAGAGGAAAAGTAGGGGACATATAAGTATAATGATAGATACGTAGAATCCAAGCACGAGAATTCTTCCGAAACAGGATCAACGCGCATGGGCACAGCAAGTGGGGAAGGAAGAGGAAGAAAAGAGGAAAGTAAGATCAGTGGGAGAATGAAATGACGAAGAAGCACAGTAGGCACGAAAGACAAACGTCGCGAAGGCCTAGCTAATGGCTAAGGTAACCAATAGGCTATAAGGTCCCCCGGGGGGATGGGGGGGCGAACAGGACTATTCATTTTCAATTATGCCCAAAAATGTAGGACAGCGTGTGTTAAAAGGCTAAAGAGTTATACAGGGTTACAAAACAGTACACTCTGGCTCAAGACTTGATGGCTGAAGAGACCAGTTAGCTACTGTTACCACTGAGCACGAGAGAAAGAGCGAGACGCTAACCTCAGATGCAGCACTGACCTGCAAAATAGGAGTTGCAGGAGCTAACATGAGAGCCATGACTGCGCCAGGCATCTGGAGCGGAGAGGCGGTGCGGTGCGACTCAAACACGGGCTGGAACTGCACACAGACAATAGTGGCTTAGACGCAAGATATGCAGATAAGCAGTCATGAAAACATCCACGTAAAGGTTAAGAACTCTTTGCTCTATACGAAGTTAATGCTTTTCAGCAAACACATCATCACAATTCGAACCCAATTCCACGATGAAAACGTGACGATAATAGGGATCTATAAATTCAGAAGAGTTGAAACTTCAGGAGCGTTGTAAAAACATAAAAACTTTTATACTACGAAGGTGACCGCAAGTAGGTCACCCTCACCATCAGAATCTTTTCGGTGATAAGTAGATACATTATTATAAACCTAACAGTAACCACCTGTGGGGCACCCGTACCATTACAATCTAGATATTCTGCAATAAGCCAATCACCAAAGCCACAGATAACGAGTCAAAAAATGAGCAGCAGACTTACCTTGTAGTATGGCCATGGGTCGGTAGTGCTCTCCAGGAACTCTTGGAAGCTGCCAGGTATGTGGAGGTTACTGACTGCCTCCGCTGTGTCCCGCAGGCCCTCGCCAACCACACTGTAAAATGTAAATCTGACTACATAGCACAAGCAAATCACATAATTATTATTAAGTAAGTTTACAATCAGTAATAGGACACCACTGAGTACAAACAAGGTGCTCGGGCTGCAGTACAGTATAACCACTTAAGCAAGCAAATGTCAGAGCCTGCACTGCAGGAGCAAGGATTTTAGCGTGCGCGAGTCGGACACTATAGAAGGCCAGAAGTCTGTGAAAATAAGCCCATCTTGATATCAATAAGAGTTCGAACTTGAGTGGGATATGTACTTTTTGGGGTACAAGAAACCCAAGTAGGACTTAGTTCATTCAACTGCGCAACACTGGCAGTGGCACGCACGGTGGGCTGCGTGCCTGCTGCTCACTGACACAGAGTGGTCAGAGGAAGGGTATTCTGTTAAGTTTAAGCCATCAGTTTATTCAACGCGACTCTTTTTAGGAACTGCTTAAATTAGAGGTTACCTACTGTTCTACCCAGAACGTCTTACTTTACAAAAATACGCCATAAAAGTTCTTCCGTATAAGAGCGCTCATTAGAAACAGGGATGAATTTAGAGAGCTTTTCAAACTTCTCAAGCCTCGTGTTAGCAAGTCAGTACTGCGCTGCTAAGTAGCCATCTGACATTTAAGACTGCTCATCCAATCACTGAAGCGTTCCTGCTCTGAAAGCTATCTATGAGTACTCATAGATACAGTTTCTAGCGCTTCACGTCCATCTCGCACAGCCACTCAAATTTTATGCCGGTAAAAAATATCACCCTCTTATATACTAGACTACTCACGGAATATATATACTTAACGAACCAAGGAAAAAAAGCAAAAAGCAACTCATTCAGAGAGAATCCCTGTAATTACAAGAAGCATGTCAAGGAAGATTGGAACAATATACTGAGCGTATTAGGAAGCAAAGGAAAGGAAGAAAGGCTAAGTAAGGAAAACAAAATAAAGGAAGCACCGTCGACATGGTAAAACGATGCACCCATCCCTTTAAATTATTGATTACATCCTCGCAACACTTTCATTGCAAAGTGCACCGTAGCCTAGATCTTACACGCTTGTACAATGAAGTTTAAGATTCATATTTATCCTGATTAGAAACATATCCTCCTAGATAGTCGATGGAATACAAAGATGATGGTAGCGGGATGTTTTAATATCATAACCTTTACTTTAGAATGATCAAGAAACAAAAAGGAAGTAGCTACCGTATAATACTGGTGATCCTAAAACTTCCTGACACACAGATAAAAGATAGTCCATCACACTTATCCGGTTCGCAGTGAAAGTGTAATATTATCGGTTAAGGCGCGCGAACAGCCCGAGACTTACATGTCCTCAGCACCGAGTGCATCGTTGAGCTCAACAGTGAGGTTGTGCAGCTCTGGATACTTCTCGCTCTCTTCCACCGACACCGCAAAGCCGGTGATGTTGTAGTCGGTCTTCCAGAAGGTCAGTACTTTCTGTGGAAGAGGGACAAAAGAATTATATGCTATTAGCTACATTTGCAGTTATACAAAATTACAAGGTATGCACCTCTTATTGTTTCATAACATCATTATTATACAATTCAAGTTGCCCTTTTGTACTACGATAACGCATTAGTGATGAGGTTTGCTAAAGCAGCAATTCAAGGCCAATACACTTTGACAGGGACAAGGCATGGCAAAAGAGGCTCCTCAGGACTACGCCGACAATTTTAAAAAGAGGAACAAGGGGCACACAGCACATCGCAAAAATGTGGAAGGATGTTTCCACACGGGATCAATAGGACGATACAAGCAAGTTGTGAAAGAAGAAGACCCAAATAAATCATTAGTAAGAGTATGAAAATGTAAAAAACAAAGTGGGCAGGAAAGATAGACGTCATGATGGTCTACTCAAGTTAAGCAAGACTTTCCCCCTGAGAACGCTACTCCCCATAACACACGACGGGCAAACCAAACAACTTCCTCCTTCATTATTTCGAAATTTTACAAGAACCTACACTTACAAATTAAAAGAAGCATAACGACAAAATTACAAGCCCAATAATCCTAAGTATGAACCATCTTAGGCCCTAAGACGAACAACACTACCTTTTAGCTACTCGATCAAAATTGATTAGTCCCATAGTTTTTACATAGGTATCTAATTTCATTAAAAGATATCGTTTTCAGCGTGATGCTGCTTGTTAATCGAAATGCTGCAATCTAAGAAAACTTGAGGTCACGAAGTTAATAAATAAGAGGTTATAGAACCCCGACAGAAACAGGAAGCAATAACAAACAATGCGTGTTTGATAAGTTTAAATCCCACCTGCAGTTCTTCACCGAGGCCTTCCGCCTCATAGTTGAGCGAAAGGTCAAACGGATCCAAGAAGGGCTTGTAGCTTTCGTTCTGCGTCCAGATGTGGTAGTGAGCGACAGGGCTGGGTACGAAGTCCGTCACGCCGTGGACTGGCTCAGCAGAGAACGCCTGGTGGGCCAAACGACACTATAATCTTAGCGACGTAAAAATATCCAATAATAGGAATAGAAAACTTTGCTAACGCTTGTTATTATTATATTGAATAGTTTAAGTCTCCGTCTCCACAGCAATGGCGATCTAACAGAGGAAGAAGCAAGGGACACATAGTGTGACGATAGACACGTGGAACCCATGCACGAGGGTGTTCCCACACAGGATCAACGCGCATGGGAACAGCAAGTCGGGAAAGAAGAGTAAGAACAGATTGAAGAAAGATCAGTAGGAGTATGCTAACGCTTCAGTGACTTCACTCGAATCTCGCCCATAAACACTTAAGCAGGTGATAGGCATATATTGTATGCCTGAGAGAGAGTAAGAATTAAGATATACGATGCGTCCACAACATGGGAAATGACATTTACCTGATCGAATTCTTTACCGCGCAACCTCACTAAGCTCCTATTGTATCGCGGAAGTTGTTGATAAGATCCAGTGACACATTTTTCGCAAAGCCTCAAGTCTTGACCATTTATGGGCCACGTGATCACAGCTACATAATTACTGTCATCACGCTGGTACTAGGAGAATGTTTTCCAGTAGTCCGGTAATGAGTGAAGAAGAACAGAGAAATTCATCTGAAGCTCAGCTGCGTAGAAAGCCGCCGCCCTGCTTTCAGACAGAGAAGAAGAAAACTAATAATATAAAAACTTTCGACATCAGCACAGGGAACGCATGGATCACACATATTTCGGTCTTAAATTTTACAGCAAAGAGGTGCACTGTGAAAGTAAACTTGGTCCCAACAGTTGACACTTTAGTATCGGGTTTTAAATATATAGCTACTGCTTGTCTTAGAATAATTAATCTTATTTGAATCAGCAAGAAAAGGTTGAACCCAAAAAACAATGCTTGTAGCTTTTCTGGGTGCTCCAACAAATGATCTACAACAACTGTTGTCAAACTTCTTCAGATCGGTACTCTTATGGCTCTCGAGATATGCACGGCTGAAGTAATTATATTAATATAAATGGTCACCTCGACATACCATACAAGGGATTGTAAAAAAAAAACAATGCCAAGCACATATCTATCCTATGCCCTCCTCGATAAGCTTATAGAAGCAGTTAAATTTTTGCAGTGGCTCACTTCGGCAGAGTACCTCTATCGGACAGCACCATGACTCGAGGCATCGGCACGATGGCCGGCAGTCTCCCATCCAGGAGGGTAGGCCTATTCCGAGTCACCACACTCAACGTTTACATAGGTACTCTAGAGAGTAATTTTTTTTGACACCTAGTCAAAATCATGAAGTCCTGTTCTTGTATAGGTATAAGCTCAGGACTTGACCAATTCCAAGTCTTGAGCCCTTATAGTATAGGTGGAAGACAACTTGGGATTTTTTTTTTGGAGATGACATCATAGGCCGGCAGGCCAGCCCTCTATCTAAGCCCTGGCCTCCCTAGGCTTTTCACTATATATACTTGACTCGCAGTGATGGTGACAACGGCTCCAGCTCCTCTCCTTCCTTTGAAACTTGGCAGAGGTCTGCTCTATTGAGTGCTGTGCCTCGACTCTTCAGCCTTTATCAAGTTCTTTGGAGTCCAATTATCGACTTAGTAATTCATTTGTGAAGTGTGTTAGCTAGGGCGGGGTAGAAGGTGATTATTTGTTCAGTCTCAACTGAGACTTGGCTTAATGATTCTTGAGTTTCTTCTTGGTCTGGAGTGACCCCAGACCCCGCCCCTTAGTGTCGCGGACATCTACGGGGATCGAACTGATAAGAGTCTTCCTTCTTCAACCTTAGTCTTCTTCCGGGGGTAAAGAGAAGAGCTTTGGGAGCCGCCGGGGCTCTGTCCCTGACCTCCGGGTAGGTAGGCTATCCTGCCTGCAATTAGAGTCCAGATTTTTCCTTCTCGGAGCGCTTTGCAACCTTGAAACAGTAGAACGTTCTCCAGCATTCTTCGACAGGTTTAGGGGTTGGCTCTTCTTGAACTACGGCCCCGGCGATTTTCCTGCATCTGGTAGACAGTGGACTTCTGGCGTAAGTCGAAACGTCAAGAGAGGCATGTAGTTTCGACGCATGTTTTCTTCTTTAGTGACTTCGGACCTCCGGACTTGGCTTACTCGTCTCCTTGCTTTACGATAAGGACCTCCGGTAGGCGTAATATATTCAGACTTTTTGTAACAATGTTCTAGAATCTGCAGTGTAAGAACGAGCAGGACTCCGTGGCGATTCTAGTTTACGCCTTCGTACGCATGTGTTTTGTGTGTCCCTCGTGGACTGTGTCTTCGCTCACACTTAAGTACAGCGTTGAACCGACAAGAGGTGCCTAGCAAGTAGACAGTTTTCCGTTAGCTTGCTGTCAGCCGCTTCTACGCTACAATGATGAGATTAGTATAAGCGGAGGTATCTTCCGAATCAGCTTGTGCCCAGTGTGATCGGATCTATCATACTGGGGCTTGAGAGAAGTCAGGAGTTGTTCGCCTTCTCCCTTCCTTGATTGCTCGGCTCTTCCCTTAGCTAGAGGACTACCGTCGAGAGGATTAGCCAACGCCCCATTCGGTTGTACTCTTGGGCTACAGTATTTTCCTTCTCTGGCTTAGAGTGGATTTATCGCCTAAATGACTAAAATCTTTACTAGGGATCCCCTCAAGGAATTAGATTAGCCACCCGCCGGGCTCCTTGTTGTGAGGAGCCTAGTGTCCCGAAGCCCCAAGCCTCATCGAAGGAGTCAGATCGGATAGATTAAGTAGCCAACTATTTATCTCTGAGACGATCGTTTACTAGGAGATTGTCCTGGACCCAGCACCGGCAGCCCACGTTTGAGCTAGGAACCCACCTAGTAGAGTTTAACCGTTTACCTTCTCTCGCAGGAGCTAAGTGAGGTAATATCCTAGACCAGCTTCGACTAGGCTTAGCTTTATTCAGCCCCATTTCCTTATTGTACACGGATGCCTACAAGATGTAAAGGCAATACCTTGAGTCCTGGATTTCCCCAGGGGTTGTAGACCTAGCCATACAATAGACCCTGCAGCTTTCTACCATGTCCGGCTCAAGAACCTCCCCGAGCAGGAGCTAGGAAGTGCTTCAGTGTCCGGACTCTTAGATCTGGGCGAGATGCTTAGTTTCAGTTGGGCGTAGCTCCGGAAGTATAACATTCCGGATATTTGGCATTGTTGATAACTTCTCAGGTGGTTTTGCTCAGCCTTCTTTACGCTTATTTCGATTGTGGAGGGATTTATCGCCGAGTACAGCGCCATATATAGCCAGATTACGGAAGCCCATGTTGACGTGTATGACGGCTGGATGCAACAAGTTGTTATAGATTGCAGCTGGAAACTTCATTAGCCTAGCTATTATCTAGGTCCAGGATGGATGAAAGAATCCAGATAGCCTAATTAGGCCATTGTCTTTTAGCTTGGTGATATACTGTATGTCTCAATTCTATCTCACAATTTAGAGCCTATCCTCCAGATTGCTGCCCTATGTTTTCGTTGTGTCCAGTGAACATGGAGTGTTCCTCCACTAGCTCCAGAGCTCTAGACGATCGGGGTAAACTGCAGCAGAATACTCTCCTAGAGCCGATTAGGTTATATCTGAGGCAATACTCGGATAATTGACGGCCTTCCAAGGCCTTTACAGTCCATCTCCAGCTTCGGAGTATGGTACCAACCTTGAATAACAGAAAAACTCATTTCAGACTTGGATCATCCGACTCTTGACTTCATCCTATGATGCTTTGATATTTATCAACTGTATAAATAATAGCAGGCACTAATAACACCAGGCACTAAAGCGGGACAAATCCCTATTCAGAGACTGGGCAACAGCATTACGCATGCGTGGAGTAGGTATCACTGCTATCAAAGTGGAATCATCGGCGTAGTTGATCGTTGTGTTTCCCAGCCAAGAGAACATATCACTAGTATACAGAACGAACAACAGCGGACCAACTACACTATCCAGAGGGAAACCAGACTCCACTGCAACTGAGGCGCTTAAAACGCAGTCAACAGACACACTATGCATTCGGTCAGAAACAAAATCGAGAATGATTGACAGAACCCTACCTACCACCCACACCTCAAAAACCCTTGTGGTTGACCTGTCAAACGCCGCGCTCAAGTCCAACTGTACAAGGCGTGCCTCAGACCCACAATCCAGCGCAGACTGTAACTGGTGTGACACCGTCGACACTGCGTCCCAACAACCTAAACCAGTTCTGCAGTGGTGAACGTAAGCAGAGTACCTCTGGAGTTCGTCAGAGCCCAAAGCCTTTAGTTTTGTGATTTTGTTTGAAGGAGACTTTCGCTCGTAATTATAGTGAAGAGCCTTGGGAGACCAGGGCTTATATTGAGGTATGGCCAGCCAGCCTATGATGTCATCTAAAAAAAAAAATTCAAAGTTCTGGCTTCTACCCATCAGGTAAAGAACGTTGAAATTTGACTAAGTCCTGCTCTTATCACCTTACGGTGCGGGACTTCGAAATTTTACTAAGTCCCATTACCTATACCAATAAGGGCTCAAGACTTGGAACTGGTTAAGTCCTGAGCTTATACCTTTACAAGAGCAGGACTTCATGATTTTGATTAGGTGTAAAACAAAAAATTACTCTCTAGAGTACCTTTCTTAACGTTGAGTGTGGTGACTCGGAACACCCTCCTGGATGGAAGACAGCCGGCCATCGTGCCGATGCCTCGAGTCATGGTGCTGTCCAACAGAGGTACTCTGCCTATGTTCACCAGTGCAAAAATATCATTGCAACGTTCCGGATAATTGCTCTAGAACGAGTAGTTTCACTTCTTCGTCGTCAATAAAAAGAGAAAGCACTGAAAAAAAACATGGGCATAGTAGGTCTTCACCTCAAGGATTGCCAAGACTTTCTCAGCCACATAGTTGGGGTTGAGTTTGTAGTAATCATGATCGCTGATTAACGCAGGGATGTAGAATGATCCAAGACCAAGAGAAGTCGCCACAGACACGGCATCTGTGAAAAGAAACACTCTTGCTTAGAAAATCAACATAACCATCAATGGTAAACATACACAACTAAGTCAAAATTAGATCAAAATATGATACCTACATGTCTATGCTTTCTAATACAACTTACCACGAGTAGCCAGCACCTATATGCAGAAAACGAGGACATGGGTTACCGCTTCAGACGAAATAGTGTAGTGTACAACCATTTTCTCCCCTACTTCTGTGAACTCAAGTAGCTAACTACAGCAACTAATTACCTCCGCCAAGGAGGTTATGTTTTCGTCGTGTCTGTCTGTTTGTCTGTCACCAAGATAACTCAAAAAGTTCTGAACCAATTTGGATGAAATTTACAGGGATTATTAGGTATGTTAGGAGGAACAGATGATTAACTTTTGGTGAAGATATGTCCATCCGTTTGTTTGTTTGCCTCATTTTTTTCGACGCTCTAACTCAAAAAGTTATGGATGGATTTTGATGAAATTAACATGAGTTGTTAGGTATATAACAAAGAGTATATAACCAAATTTTTGTAATGATCAGTTTGTTTGTTCGTTCGTTTGTCACTTTTTAATTTTAAGCTTGTTAGCACAATAACTCAAAAAAATAATGAATGGATCTTTATGAAATTTATAGGAGTTGTTAGTAATGTTAAAAGACATAAATGATCAAATTTTTGTGTAGATCGGTTTGTTCGTTTGTATGTTTGACTCATGTTTGTCATAACGTTTGTTAACAGTATAACTCAAAAAGTTATGAACGGATCTTCAAGAAAATTGGTCAAGCTGTTAATAATATGAAAAGGCACAAATGATTAGATTTTGGAGTTTTTACAAAGAAAATTATGGTTTCTGAGCAAATTTTAATTTTTTTGCTATCGTTGCTTTACTTGGCAGAGGTATGCGCTCTCTGAGTGCTCTAGTTTACTATTGGTCATTGAATTTAGAGATGTATTTAACTTAAACTTGGTATGGCCGTTAGATTAGCATTACATAAAACGTCACGAAATGCGTCCAGCGGGAGAGTGAGCGGCAGAAATAGGTAACACTGGTGAAATATTGGAAAGGGTGTTGCAACCAATTTTTCTCAGTGGCGAGCGAAGACAGAACACCTCGTCGATAGCACCAGACCCGCGACAGCGCCCAACTCTGGGGGCGTCTAAACGGTAGTTTATACCGTTTCGAGGCGTAACCCTCATCGTAAACATCTTTCGGTGCTTTTTTAAGCCCCGCCCACATGGTACCTCAGGAGCCAAGCAGCAGCACTACGGTACTCATTTTGGCACGACGAGCGCACAAATACATCAACATCACCCTAGGCCATGGAACTGAAGTGGCTTTGGGATTGCTTTGATCCTCCAGAGGTGATCTGTCTTGGCTCGCCACTGATTTGTTGCAACACTCTATCCATTCTCAGTGGCTCGCTCCGACAGAACACCTCTGTCGGTAGCACCGACGTTATTATTATACTGGTATTGTCCAGCTATTTCTGAAACTTAGACAATCAATAGCGATCTAAGATGATTCACTAGACTTACAGCCGGAACAACTACGTTGTGCTCAGGTGGCAAGAGATGATGGACGAAAAGGGAATACAGAAGAAAGAAGCGCCCGTGCGGACGGTCCCTTCTGGGGCCCTCCGCACGGGCGAGGTAAGAGCCCCACAGAAGAAGTCGGTCACCTCGATCGGCGGCCCACCTCGCGAGACAGAAAGGAAATAGAGAGAACCTACCTAACTCTACAAAACTAACCTTCTCAGCAGGAACTGCGGCCAGATGCTACATCCCCTGCGGAGAAGGCACTCGGAACCCTTGGGTGCGTGATGCCCAAACATATTGTGGCAGGGAAAGGGCCCGCCACAATATGCTCCTGAGGGCATCTCAGCTTTCCTCGAGACAGAACAGAGTCTAATAAAGAGTGGGGACATCAGTCCCCTGCCCTAGACGTTGTTTAATCATTTGGGAAGTTATCGACTTCCCCAGGAGTACCCTGAGCTAGCCAGTGGCCATAGTAAGAAGTTGTCTACTGGCGTATCTCTTTTGCCTGGGCTTATGACAAACCAGTCTCCTCACAGCGCTAATCGAACCAAGAGACCAACCTACGCTTAGAGCTTTGCCATACGCCTCAGTCCAGCATACTGACCGAGGTTCCACCGTAGGTGCGCATCTGTTTCCTGCTGCGGACTTGAGATCCTTATCCTTCCTTCCCTCATGGAAGGGGTCATTCATAATAGCGCCCACAGCAAAGAAAATTACTCTTTCCGTTGCCCTCCTGATAGCATGTTTCTATTACAAAACTGCCAAAGTGCTAGGTATATCAATAGTTCATATTAACTGGAGGAAGCTTCTTTTCAGGATGTTCCACTGGAGTTGCAGTACTCATAATGCCAAACAATACTAGAGTTTGTGGCCAAACTTAGCCAATCAGGAAGAGCCTGAGGGGAGCTTCCATGCAGGGCGCTAGTAAAAGAGGACTACTCAGCTCCTCTGGGGTCAAAAACCTTCGGTACTCCTGGGAGAAAACATGTGCCGGTAAAAGGATTCCTGCTTTGCTGCTCGAGAAGGTAGCCAACATAGACGCTAGCCTCTCGTCCGATCTTCGGGTCCCGGCCAACCTCTGCCTGGAGTTTAACCCGTTTCTTATCGACGGGACAACTCCTGTTCTGACCTGAAGCTTAACGCTAGAAATCAAAACTGCGTCCCTCGCAGGAAGCAGACAGTAAATCTACAACCATCTGTGGTTGAAGCTTGGATTTCTTACTAATGGACTGGCCGGTAGAAGCACCCAGGGCTATAATGAGAGTGCCTGCTGAGCGCTTCTTCAAGACCTTCATAAAGAGGGGGCCCTCTGGGCCAAGAAAAGAATCAGTTTCAATATGGCTTCAAGGGCTCCCTTAAGCAAGGTACAAGTGTAGGACATGCTGGACCAATATTCAACGCTGGGTCTTCCTGGAAGTGTCCAGAGGAACGGTTTAATTTACCCTTACTTCAAGGAAACTCAGAACTAGAGGAATTTTTCTACCACTCCGATTCCAGCCTTGGAGCCGCAGCGGCTACGCTGATCTAATTCCTGAAAAAAGTCCAAGACTTTGGCTTTGACTGTCCTAGGCATACTGTCTTTCTAGATCTCAGGGTGAATCTTTCCAAGACTAAACCCCCCAGGTCCTGGAAACCAGACTAATTTGGATGACTACGTAATTTGAAAGGGGCCTGTAAGCCCCTGAACCCTGGTATCCAACATAGGGTACATCGTCCCACTTACCACCGTAGCAGGGGCAATGATTCGCCCAAGCCAAACAACTCATTCTGGTCTCCAGCTGAATGTTTCCTTCCGGAGTTTAGGGTCAACAACTAACACTACCCCGAGTTCAGGTTCCGAAAGTTCGGAGGATTCTGGATATAACTCCCAAAGGAGCTTGAACATAAAACTATCCGCCTAACAGTCTTATCTAAGAGCTCAAGAGACTATGAGCCGCAGTCTCTTCCACTGCCCCCTGAAAATCTATCGTGAAGTTGGGGCCGAGGAAGGTCCCTAGGTGACCTGAGCTAAAATTTCCAAGCAGTAACTGCTCTAAGGTAAAAAACTGTTATTGGACCTCGATACACAGCACTGAGGTAGAGTCCAAACATCCTTAGGGAACCTGCGCCCATGCGTTAGTGGAGGATCAAGTCCACGCTTGGACCTCCCGAACTGCTTAATTTACACCTGACTGTAGATAGTCGGTTGATGATTGTTCGTTTATCTGTGCACCACCGGGATATTGCATCCCGCGGCTGAGTTCAGCAGGACCACGAGAAAAAGGTCACAACCTCCAGAGGTTGCATTTTGCTAAACCTAAGTCCATAATCATAGCTGCAGGGTTTCCACCTCGGTGTTTCCCGGAATTATGACCCGTCTGGTTCTTAGGGGGATACACTCGGTCCCAAAGGAAGACCTCCCTATGGGACCAAGTCCAAAACAGGTCGCTATGTATCCGCCCCCGCCTGCAGTGGAAGTCACAATCCTTGATACAAGGCCAGAGATGTTTCCTAACAGGATTCTGAGGAGTCCCAACCTCCTATGTGGGGGTAAGGAATATCAACTTTTGACCCTCTGTAAATCTGTTGGAAGTCGCATTGACCTACAGATTTTCAGAATTAGTCACAAAAAACAAGGGGTCACTCTTGTACTCCCATAGGAGAACAAGAGTGCACCTCCGGTTTTGTTTTTTGTGTTTTTTAACCTGCCGGCTTTCCGGCGTCCGGGCGCCATCTTGGAATCGGCCCAGATCGAGAATCTGGCCGATTTGAGCCTTCCAACCATTGGAGAGCAGCCCAATAGTTGGAAAACGCTCTTTGGCGACAGTATATCTGCTTGGCGGTCTTGCTAGGCACTAAGGCCTAACAACCAAGAGAGTATATACATGCTTGGCGGCCTTGCGAGGGCGCGTAGCCTAACCAAGCAAGTAGCTATAATTTAAGCTTGGCGGACTTGTTAGGGCACTAGGGCCTACCAATCAAGAGAGAGAAGAGAACATACATGCTTGGCGGCTTTGTCAGGGCACTACAGCCTAACCAAGGCAAGCATGAATATATAAACTGGGCGGACTTGTACGGGCACCAAGGCCTACCAGCCAAGTGGAGTATTAAGCCCCCTCATATATTGGGGGCCTCGCTCTATGGCAGAAATTAGCTCTCCCATATTTTGGCGGAGGGCCTCGTTCTATGGTGAAGTAGGTACTCAGTATACAGCCTACCAACCAAAACTTACGGCAACAATATTTTTGGTGGTCTTCTTGGGACACAAGTACCTACACCTAAATATATTGCTGTGTTAGATGGGATTGTTAGGGCAACAAAAAGCCAACTATCCAGACTTTGCAGTTACGCTAACAGGTGGCACAGAAAGGCCATAAGGGGCACCACCGCAAAAATAGCAAAAATCATAAGGCAATATACTTCGCGGAATTGTTAGGGACACTGGGACCTACCACAAAGTATTTAAGCAAACAATATAGCTACTAGTTGGAATTGTTAGGGCACAAGTGCCTACCACCAAGTATTTACTCCTCTATTCCGAGGAAGAACTATTTACGTTAACTTTAATTTAAACACAAAAGCACAAAACACCAATGTCACTGGTCTTCATGAACAAAAGAGCTGCTGCAGTTCAGAGTACACCAGGAGACATGGGTTAAGGATCAAAGATGGCGGCCCCCTAGGCCGATCACTCACCAAACTCAGTCTCCGAAACGTATCACTAAAAATAGTAAAAACACATTTCCAAATAGGAAAAACCGTATCAGAGCACTAATCAGCAGCAAGGGAAGTATTTCCCAAGCTCTAAGATCGATAGGTGAACACAGAGCAGCAGCTGAGACCAGAGCACAAATGGAGATGTTAACATTAGCGTTGAGTCGTAACAGAATGTGGAGTGCTGCTGGGTTCCTGAGGTACCAGGTGGGCGGGGCCTAAAAAAAAAAAAAAACACCGAAAGCTGTCTGAAATGAGGGTTAAGCCTCAAAACGGTCTAAATTAACATTTAGACGACCCCAGAGTTAGCGCTGTCGAGGGTCTGGTGCTACTGACAGAGGTGGTCTGTTGGAGCGAGCCACTGAGAAAAGAAATGGAGTCGGAGCGAGCCACTGAGAAAAGAAATGAAAACGGAAATAGGCTGCTAATTAGCTACTGTAAATATAGAACCTAGAGTAGAAAAGAACACACATATTAAGAATCACACACTGAAAATGATGAAAAATTTTAAAAATTCATAGACCAAAACCAAAACGTGGGCGGTGCCTCAACATGGGCCGGGACCGAACTACATCCAGTAAAACTAGGCCTACTTACTGACGAGCATTATAATTGAGTGTGCCTGGTAGCTCATCCGAGAGCAATTGGGACTACAGAATGAAAAAAAACGTTGAATAAGACAAAACCAGTGAAAATATCTAAGCAATAAACATGGAAACAGAAAAGTCATCGAGGAGATAAATAGGTCTTCAATACATATGCCAATAACTGGTGTATGATCAGCAAGCTGAGAGTGGCAACTCAGTAGGTATCTTGTATTCAACTTAAGCTACCTATTATTATAATGGTTTTCCGCCGTATCAGATACAAAGACTATATAACAGCGATCCAATTTTGTATAATATAGTTTAGAAGTCAAGTATAACTCAGATGAGCTTTTTTTAGTACAATCTCGGCTAGGTGCACCATGTCTGGCAGGAGATAAGGCGCGAGCATTTCTATCCGTACACGGCTCTGCTGAACGTAATCGCTCAGCCATGCGGGCGATGATGCAGCGCAGGGAAAGAGAAGAGAAGAAGACAGAAGAAAGCAACCTAATTAAACTCAACACAAAATAATGCTGAATAGCCTAATTACTTTTCAAATAAATAGGCATGCAGTTTCTTCCTGAGACTTTGAGCCACATCAAGCAATGCCAATGCTGCCGAGCGGTTACTTTGACTACGCCTAACTGTGGTCCCTTCAGATGGTGGTTCTGGAGGCAGCAGGGAAGTGGAGGTAGATAGTCGAAGGATGGGCGAGAAAAAGATCGAGACACAAAGAGGGACAAGAGCTGCGGGAGAGTGTGGGCTGTTGAAACGGAGAAGAAAGAAAAACGAAGGCGGAGGATTTGCCGCAAGCTTGATTCTACGGCTGTAGGAAGCAAGGACGCTTAACAAACCTACTGGACTTTTTCTCAAAAGTAACAGATATTAAAGATGAACAAAAGGGCGTAGACCTAGTGTATCTAGACTTCCAAAAGGCTTTCGACAAAGAACCCCATCTACGGCTAATAAAAAAATTGGAATCCCATGGCATCCGGGGAGACTATTTATGATGGATCAGGGCATGGCTTACGGGTCGGCAGCAGCGAGTAAAACTTGAAGGAGAGACGAGTGCCTGG
>LQNS02278165.1:12242690-12256513 GCA_001587735.2 Parhyale hawaiensis
ACTGAGTCATCTTGTGTGTCTACAACTATCTCTGTGATTCCAAAAATACAAAAGATGAACAACCAATAATGAGTCGTCAATGAAGCCTTTTTACGTAAATTTAAGAAGCTATATTTCGGAACAAAATAACTCTTCATTAGATCTTCCAGAAAGTCATCAACAGCGGCAACAGCAACAATCAACACGACAACGTTTCTCAGAGGTCTTGTGCTCAATAGGTACTTTCCGTTTTCGAGCAGCCTTTATTAATTTTATTGCCATCTATAGACAGCTAATTACCACTGCGAGTTTCGATAATGATACTGTGTTCAGTGAATTATTATCTCAGAATCTCTGTATAAATCTTACAAAATAAAATGGTGTAGCCTTCAGTATTAACCCAACAATTTTGGGTTAGTTGAGTAAATAATTGATGAGAACACACAATGAATTTGGCTCTTAAGCAAGCTCGTGTCGCTTCATGTTAGGGTGTACTTCGGGCTGTGAATTTCTGCAAGGACGCTAGTTTATTTGTTAGAACTCTACTGATTTGTGAGATTAGTTTTTTCTTAGTGAATGTGAAATGTAACAAGCAGCCGTTTGGCTCTACGCCGCGGTGCATATAGTGCATAATTGTAATAATCGAAAGTAATTTGAACTAGTTATTGTTTTGTAAATAGAAATATAAAGAAGAAGAGTTTGCAATTCGAAAGTCCAACGCTTAATTTTTCGACTATGTATGTGCATCACATCATCTTGAATAGGAACGTACGTGTTAGAAAAGATGGAAGTAGAATAGGCCAAATTCACAACGGTCTTGAGTCGCTTATGCTGCCTGCAGTTAAGAACACAACATGACTAGCAGATATGATAAATTTTTATGGATACATGGTTAGCACTACAAAAAACTTGACAATCATCATATGCGTAGCTGCTTTATTGCACATGGAGAACAAATTAAAGAGTGTTCGTAGAGCAAGAGGCATATTGGAATCACAACCCAGGGGGTAAATTTTGTTACATCCATGCATTAGCTATGTAATTCACGTAATTAAACCATGATTACTCTAGTGCCACTCGCCACTCAAAACTCAGGGGTAATCATAATCTGAACAGCGCTGACGCCTATCAGAATTAGCTTACACCACCGCATTTCGGGTCAGGAGAAGCATTTTTCTTTCTGGTACGGTAACTGAAATGCAAGCCTTTAGTTAAGAGGGTACTGTTGTTAAAGTAGTACACTGGTGCCGGACTAGCGCTAACCAGAGGGTAGTGAACCAGCAGTTGGCACCTAAATATAAGTGTGGACAGCGAGTACGATTACCTACGCCAGTTAACCCTTTCTCTTATGAATTGATCTGCGTGTCTCGCAAGAACAGCTCGGTTTGAAATGTTGTACATAATTCAAACTATAAAAAATGGATGGAGCCATCGTCGATGCTCAGCGAAATTGAGCCTTCGAGGCTTGACTTGTTTGGGACTTCAGACAGGTCACTCTTGAGCAGACCGAAAACTTAATCTTACTCCGCAAAGTAGAGTTTTCAGCCGCTGCCAAAGTCATCGGGTTGTTGTTAATATTTGCAACACGAAGCAAAGTTGGGAAGCAAACGCTCCTGTTCGATGCTTAAACCAAGTAAAGCCTTGTGGGCTTAGTTGAGCTTTACTCGACTTGGACGGGTTAATCAAGGACATCTTAACCGAGTTGTGTTTGTGACATGTGTAAGAAAACTGACTTGTAGACTAAGAATTTAACAGTGAAATTACGTTTGAGTTAAAAGACTTCGTTGCTGCTCAGAAATTATACAATTATCAGGTCGCATTTTCCGCTAGTAAAGGCGATTTCATAGAGGAAGAAAGAAGGGATATACAGTGTGTTGATAGAAATGTGGAACCCATGCACGAGGGTGTTCCCACACAGGATCAACGCATATGGGAGCAGCAAGTCGGGAAAAGGAGGAAGAACAGAGGAAAGTATCATCAGTAGGAGGTATTGAGGCGGAAGGAAGCAAGCCGGGTACGGAGGAGCAATATCCCGAGGGCCTAACAATATAAGCGAGACAGTTTGTGTTTTCACCTCACATCGTTCGAATGCGTTGCTGTGTTGATCTAAACAAGAGAACAGTGCACAGCTTTCCGAATAGTCATTATTCGATATTTGAAGAGACATGGAAACTGTGCTAGTGACCTTTGCTAAACCAGCTGAGTGGACGGCTCATATTTTAGCAAATTTATTGGTATGGCACCCACACAGTTGACTGGACACAAAGAAACATTCTAATGCTGTGAGGGGAAAATGTAGGACGAAAGACTACTGTGTACAGAAGGGTTTATTGAGGTCACATTGGTCACAGTTACGTCTCCGACCGTATCAGGGGAAGTACTTTATATTTCATATCGGTCAGACGAGCAGTTACCACGTCAGTCTCTGATAACAACACAGACAAGTGTACTTATCATTGATCGGGGTGGTGGGCTTTTATAGTGCCTGCAATAATAAAATTTCCCTTTTTTCCATTAAAATACGAGACTATTAGGTAATTTACCAGCAATAAATTAATAATCGTAAAGTTCATTAAGGCTGAAATACTTCTTTATTATACTGCATCATTCTAGTCACGACTAAATAAGCATAATTAAGCGGTGTTATTACTATTGCTATTAGTATTTCCGACAAGGCAGTTACGTTTTTGCAGCATAATATTTAATTGGTTGTCTGTCGGTTAGAAATTTCATTCAAAAAGTTATACGCGGACCTTGAAAAAATTTACAGAACCTCTTAGGAATATCACGAGAAACAGACGATTACATTTTGATGATGATCCGTCCGTCGACGCGTTTGTCCCTCTATCTTTCTTCCTTCTTTCAGTGACATAATAGCAAATTAGGGACGGATCTCCATAAAACTTACAGGAACTGTAAGGCCGTGTGCAGACGAGCGACATCTCCTCTGATTGCGATGGAACAATATTGTGGATAGATGCAGCTAGCTGCGATATTTTAATGCACACGCAGCAGCGAAAAGAGCTTGGGACTGCAATGTTTTGGGGTAAATAATAACAAGTTGCATATAAATGGAAAATATTGACTTTATAAATTGTATTGTTCGTTTATATATATCCGTCAAGTTTTATTCCCTATACATGAAAATCAGCGACTAAGTGTTTTGTACGATCTTGAAGCCAATAAATGAAACTTTGAAAAGCGCGTATTTCTGCTGGCTACTATAGTTCTAACTTAGATACAAATTCCTTCCGTACTTTTCACGTTGCAGATGGACTCGCAACCATTAAATGTACAGTTTTAAGAAAAATGCAGGCTCTACATGCCGTAGTCGTGAATACATTACAGGGAAAACGGGTCTGAAAGTCATTTTGAATTGCTTGAACTCGACGAAAAAGTTTGGCCTAAGCCCATCTTGCTAAATTCGCTCTCTCGGTGAAGTGACAAAGGCTCGGCGTCGCACCAAGGAGAGCGCGGGTTCGATTCCTGGACGGTACGCTATGAATTTACACTGCTGTGCAGTGGAGCACTCCAGCACCGAGAGGCCAGGCGAAACACGGCGAGGGATCCCAAATTGACTTTCATCACGGACTGCTTTTCCTCCTCTTCACACTACTAGTTCTTCAAAATTCTAGAATTAAGGCCTAAAGAAAACCTCGTTAGGTATACCCACTGTACCACGAGATAATACATGATGTTTATAATTTATTTTATTGTTCGCCGAGTCTGGTGAAGTGTGTGTGGGCGAAATGTCACTCTCGGTAATTTTGCTTCTCGTCTGCTTTGGGCTTTAATTAAGAATATCACGAGGAACAGATGATTAAATTTTGGAGTAATTCAGAAGAATTCCAGGGTTCGGAACCATTTGGAAATTTTCATTATGTTATTACCTTACTTGTCGAATGTCTACGTTATTAGAGTGCTTCGGTAGTTATCATTATTAAAGGCAAAGGTAAACTAGAACATGTCGACCACACTGAATCACTAATAAAGAGCCAGGGGTTTAAATTTAAGCTTATTGATGCAAAGATAATATTATGTTTCCTTGTATTTTGGTATAATTTAACAATCGACATGCAGTGGTACCAGTTGTGAATTGCACAGGGTGATCTACGAGTCGTGTTGCTCGCTACATGCTTGTATATTTCAATTCTCGTTATTTTCTCTTTTAATATTACGCCATATCACGCAATCATATTACAATATACATCAGTATAACAAAATAATTAAACCAATTCTTGTATGTGCTGTGTCTTTCTCTCTAGTATCTATTTTTCGGTGTTAGTATAGAATCTGCCTCAAATTAGGTGTAAGTCTAAAAATTGAGCAACTCAAAACTTAAAAATCGCGTAAGGTTTGCTTCAATCCAGAAAGTTAGGTTATTAGCTAACAAATGCAAATATTGTGTCAGGTTTGGCGAGCGAAGTCTGGTTTTGCTAAAATCGCGTTAAAATAAGCATGAAACGTAATTTTAAGCTCCGGGCAGATATAGCTAGGAAATTTTAGGTTAGGTTAGTTAAGAATGTGGTTAGGTTATGTTAGGACAGGTTCGCATTAGCTAAAATAGGTATCTAACATTACTTTAAAACCTGGTGCCCACGTTTGATCTCTCATTGCCGCTAGCAGTCTAGAGTAGCAACTCAACTAATCCGTATACGTAGCCGCGGCATGGCTTCAGGGTGTGCAAATTTTACCTGTATAAAAAATTGTCGAAAATCTCAGTCGCTAGTGCAACTTCTACACCAACAATCGCTCCTAATTCTGAGCACTCTCAGTCCATAAAGTTTGATATTCTAATAATTAGCGAACGATGTTCTCAGACGTCATGCTCAATGCACGGCCACGACTACGCAGTCAGATTCGTTGAGTTGGCTCTAGGCTGCTAGCGGCAACGAAAGTTGTTGCGCGGGCACCGGGCTGTAGACACAGTTATACAGGCACCTATTTTCAATTTTTAAGGTCACACTTGGAAGAGAGGGACAAAACGTTCGGACCACAGTGTAGAACTTAATATAAACGTAGGTTGACTGAAAAAAGCTTATATAGACAACTTTTCGGCAAACTACCACCAATTCAGTCTCTACTTTTGTTTTAAAGTAAGAGCACAACAGCTTTCTTAGCTTTAAGCTTCTCCTTGTAATCTTTAAGTGAACCCACTGATGCTTAGGGTACTTGTAGAGAATCGAGTAGTGATTGTAAAGTTTCGTCTTTTAGAAATCATGACCCACTAAAGTTAATAAAACGAAGAATCAGGCAGATTATTTAGTATGGAGGGATTTTCCTTCGTATTTCCTCTCATCTCCACGGTAGCAGCAACCTTGCGTGCTTAACTGATGGCACTGGAGGTGCGGGATCGAGTACCAAGCCAGGTAGGCGAACATTGTGGCGCTCTGTGCACTGAGGCAGCAGTTACTGGGTATGCTCAGCTACCAAGGAGGCACGTACCTTGCTTAGAAATGGAGAAGGTAGGGGAGGGGGCGGGTCGTTGAACCTTCTGTCGATTATTATTATTATTAAATCACACAAGACTGGCGACGTAGGAACGGAGAAACTCCATGAGGCTAACGAACCCCCACGCAACCAGCCCAGCAGGTGGAGAAAACAAAAGAATGAAAAAAAGAAGATCTGAGATCACAGAATAGCTCTGTGTACAGATCGTTTAAAGCTGCCAATACCAGCACCAGCAAAGACAGAGCCATCAAGACCATTCCAAACATCCACACACGATGGAAAAATCGAACGGAAATACTGGCCCGTACGGCATCGTAACGGTTCCAAGACAAACTCATGAAGAGCACCAGTCACCTTAAGACTCGTGGTCTGGGCCAGTTGGCTATATCCGCAGCACGAACCAGTGCGTATGGGTATTCCAGTGGAGGGTGCAATAAAGTTGACTTTATTTATGTCGCACATGTAGCGCATCCAATTCATATGCTCAGCTTAATCTAAACGCTGTCCACGTGCATCATTATATATTTTACAGTAGGCTTGTGAAATCGATTTCATAAAATTCCCGAGATTCAAAAAATTCTGTCTGATAACATTTTCATTTATTTACACAAACCTTTGCTCGCTTAACCCTTTAACGAACAGGTAGTAGTAGTATTCTCCTTATTTAAGCCTCCCTACCCACAGAGTACACTGTGATCCAAAGAGAGGAAGAAAGAAGGGACATAAAGAATATCAAGAGAAACGTGGAGCGCACGCACGAGCCAACGCGCATGAGAACAGCAAGTCGGGAAAAAATCGGAAGAACAGATCAAACCATCATCAGTTGGAGTATGAAGCTAGGTGGAATGAAGCAGAGAAGACGGAAGAAGCAGAAAGACGGACGTCCCGAAGGCCTAGCTAATGGCTAAGGTAACCCATACAATCCCCCCCCAGAGGCGCTGCTCCCCATAACATTACTAAACAGGCTACGATTTGCAGTCTCTACAGTAATGCTATTCCTAGGAGGGTGTTTTTCAGCCGCCAGGTTATGGGTTAACCCTGTTTTACTTCTATTGCACCATTTTCTGTACAGGGTTCGCTCCACTATTGTGCACCTAATTTAGGAAAAAATCCTCGAAGCGATCAGCACAACTGGAACAATATGCTCTTAACCCAACTTATCCCAGTCTAACCTGAAGCACCGCGTCGAGCATGACGCTCCTTGTCTAACCTAACGCACCTATCTTATATCACAAAATCTCTACAATTTTCAGGTATTTCAGGAAACTACTGCAGTTTCGCAATTCTAATGTCAACACATGCCGTACATGTAGTTCACACTTACAGTAAGCTAAGCGGGATTTAAAAAATAAGATAAGGCACAGGCTTCAAAAAGTCAACGTACCATGTACGGGCCATTGCAGTTCAGCAGTTTACACTGCAGATTAATAATATATTTAAACAATGAATATATATAATATTTATTTAAAGGTGGCCTTTGTACATAGTGCTCTCATAAGAGGTTACTCGTATCATGTTTATAACCAACATGCATATAAGGTAGATAAAACTCATGTAAGGTACGATGGTTGTATGTTAGTCACCCAAAGAAATTTCATTTTCTTTGATATTCATGAATGCATTTTGAAGTTTTTATAATTTATAGTACAATGCACCATTGCCAGTTTTCTTCAATTTAATTAACGTCTATAGTAAAAAAAGAAAAGAAACGGGGGTGACTGAAGTGCTCATATTAGGTACCTTCTTATATAAGGTACACATACTTCGGTCCGCATACCTCACCTTTATAAGGATGTATATATCTATTCATTTATATCAGACGACCAGTGATCCTTTGGATCAACAGTGATTCCAGCTCATCGCAACCAATGATTGTGAGTCTGTTTGTCATTTTTATTACGCCTCAGTGAGTCTACAAGCAATACTGCAAAGAAGTAAACAAAGAAAGAAATCCATAACCAAGTAAACAGATCAGCACTTTACCATAACATATATTTAAGGGACAAGGAATATACAGGCAAACAGGTGTTATTAACAAATTTTACTGATCGATCTCAAGTTGCGTTGGTTTAACAAAAGAGATCTGTGTGAGCTAACGTACAGTATACAATGCAAAAACCGTTGCAAAATAACAGAATGAAAGTAATTATTTAGAAATGACGATATGGAAGATATAAGGCACTCTATTTCCGCACTGTGTGGAAGAATGTTGTGGATTTCCATTGTTTTCAAGTCCGCGACTTCGTCCAGATTGCTCCCCAGTAGGCGTAAGAAGCCTACTGTAGGCATATACTGCATCTGTAACAAGAAGGATGAGGTTGCGTTATTTCTGTTTCGTTGAATTATTATTATTATTTTGAATAGTTTTTCAGCCCTCGTTTTCACAACAACGGCGGTCTAACAGAGGGAGGAGCAAGGGACATTGTATACAGTTGGTCTATAGAAACGGGGAACCCATGTACGAAGGTGTTCCCACACAGGATCAACGCATATGGCATCAGCTAGTCGGGAAAGATCAGGAAGAATAGATGAGAGTAAGATCAGTAGGAAGATCAGAAGGATCAGAAGGAAGCAAAGTGGACACGAAAGACAAACATCCCGAAGGCCTAGCTTATGGCTAAAGTAACCTATAGGGTCCTCCTGGGGGCGCTGCTCCCCATAACATAGGACGGGCGAACCCAAATATCCTAACCCATGCATGTGGCCTATGGTCCATCCTATGTCCCCTGAGGGGAATGCAAGCATGAGCAGCTCGCATGCCATTCGAGCTAACGTATCTATACTGCTCACCTGGAATACATATCGAAATGACGTGCCAGAATTGACCACCCTCGCTTTAAGTTGTTCGTGCTTATGTAACCTCGGCATTTCACTCCCAGCTTAATATGTAGGAGCTCAGCCATATCATCTCAACATTCTAGTAGTGAGGAACTTTCAGCTCCTCTTAGGTTTTCAAAGTTACATGCCTACATCGTGAAGTTATACCTTTATGGTCTACATCAATCTGGCCATTGTTGTTAACCAAAGCTTTCAATAGTGAAAGACTGGCAGGATTCCAGGATGGCCAGACAGTAATAGTTGCGTGCGTGTATTGATCTACAGTGCGGCGTCTCTTAAACCAGTACATATGCAATGGTGATTCCTACAGTCTGTACACACGCTAGTAAAAGAACGGGTTACGTCACCTCCGCTTCCAGTGCGTTGATGTGTCCATTTAAGTAGTACACACTTGCAAAAATAAAGCTCAGTTATAAGTATCTCCAAATATGAAAAGAAATCCGAAACTTAGCAAACGGCTCTTGCTGTGCCAATTGAAATGACAACTCACATTTTTTCATCTCCTTTGGTAAGCTCGAAGCTGGGCTTATGATGCATGACTCAACAAAATGTTCGGAAGATTAGCTGAGGAAATTCGACTTAACTAGCGTGTATACAGGCTTTAATACATATACACAATGCTGAAAGATCGCGATGCTAAAAACTTGATATTAATCTTTAGCACTACGTATCAAATTCAATTCAATTTTTATATAAAAATTACTTGAAATCTAGTCGTTCCATCATCGTGTATCGTAAACTAAATACTCTTACAGCTTCAAGCTCTATTAAGTCAAGTGTACAATAACAATATTTGCTGGTGCATCAGTATGTCACATTCATAATGTAGACGAGATATCATGAAGTAGTACGTCACGATGCAAAAAAATTATAACTCAACGCATAATAATTTCTCACCTAGAATAAGCCAGCCAGAGCAGCGCCCTCACGGATGGTGCAGTAGAGCATCGTAAAAATGCCGATGTATCCAAAAGCTCCCTTGTTCCTGTTAGCTGGGTCTGGAATGGCAAAAAAAAACATTACAAAGAGAAAGTCTCCATTTTTGTTGCAGCGGTAAACAATAGTCAATCTATTAGGTTAAATTGCAGAAGAAGATGCCGTCTTAGAAGCAAAGCTTGAAAGATGAAGATAATAATACTTTGGTACCCGCATGATGCTGAGCTCTAGCAAGAATTACAAACTATCATCAACAATTCCCAATACTCAGGCATGGCTACTAAGGATGCTTTATAATTACACCAAGTCGAATCATGTCTGAAAATGTCGACTGTGACAGGCGTAAGGTATGAATGTTTCGAGGTCAATTACCTCTTTTTCGGTAGCATAGAAGGCTCATCAATTGTTTAGTTTGATTTTGGTTCAAATGTGAAAGATTTTTGATCAAGCATTACGATAAGAAAAGAAGTTAGTGCTCCTATGTTCGTCTCGTATCTATCGCAGAGTGGAATATTCAGTTACAGATTCGAAGGCCCAAGTCAGGACTTGGCCAGGTTTGTAGTGTTGCCACTCAAGTCTGAGGCCGGATTACTCGCTAATTGTTTCAACGTGTTTTTTTTTCAGCAGATGACCGGGTGCATTGACGCGTCATGTAAACAGTAGAAAAGTGAACAGCTTTCCAGGTGATAGGTACTTTAATTTTGGAGATGCATAAAAGTAAACATTGCTAGCGACGATTTGTTTTTATTTTAATTTTTTTTTTTCGCTTGAGCTAACTGACTTGCAGGCTAGCATTTCAGCGATCCGTTTGGTAGACACACAGTTGTGTTCACGAGGACATAAACATTCAGACAATCAGCTGAAGTTACACATAAATATCTCTCCTAACATGTATGGCAGACGGATACTACAGACTACTAGTGAAGCACAAATTTCTCGACGCAGAGAAAAGCATAATAATCTAAAATACACGGTGTACCCAAACAATTCAGCTGCTCTGTCTTTTCGTATTAGTAGAATGGTTAATAGTTTAAATTAAGATACGCACTATATGGCCGCATAAGTGATTGCATCTTTAGCGCCTTAAAAAAAGTAGGCAAGTGCGAAATAACAGTGTTTTACGGATCAAAAAGGTGTTTTAACATTAAATGAGAATTAAGACCCCCCTTGTCTTAGACCTTATAAAAAGAAAAATAACTTGACATATCAAAGATCCTGATAAAAGATCATCAAATTATGAATAAATTTATTCGTTCACGAGCAGCTATAAGGGTACTTCGAGTGTATTTGCAGACGTACCATTTCACGTATACGAGGGAAGTCGAGAAGAATTTGAGTTTGACTAGTTGAAATATTTTCAAATTTATTAGTTGTCACTTGCCGCAGCACGTGGGCAAGACCTAAAATCTGTTCCAATTAAGGCCTTTCAGAAGGCAGTTCAAAATAAAATAGATGGGCAACACCAGGCTAGGATGACTCGCAAACTGCGGAATCGTTCTCATTGTATTATACGCCATTAAGAGGAGAGCGGGGTCAAGATTTAGGATGAGGAATTGGCGACGGAAAGATTCAGACGTAATTAAGGAGACATCTAATAACTATCTTGCCTTTTTGGAGGACGTTTAGAGTTATCTTTGAAGAAACGAAGAGTATTTTTAAGACAACGCTGATATTCACCCAAGAACTCCCTTGAATGCCCAAAGCAGACTGAAGCAGTTACCAACATTATTCTGAACCCCGTTTTATGAACTGGCCAGCATGTTTGCCCGATTTAAAATCAATGCAAGTTTATGAAATACAGATATCAGCACCGGCGGCATTTTTTATTGTAAGAAAATAAGCTCTGGGCTGCAATTGTCGCATTAGATGAAATGCTGAGATGAATTCAGTGGACAAAAAGCGTCATTGAAGTTTTTCACGTGCAGGACAACACACAGCCATCATCTTTATCTCCCCTTCAAACATACCAGGGTCCATATAAAGCCCGTCATGATTATATTGGTGTTTGAATTTGTTTGTCGCATTATGTTAGCATTAGTTTTTCGTAGGAATAATTTTTATTAGACAAAAATGTGTTATGCTGATGCTTTTGAATAAAATTCGCCGGTTTGTTTTCGTATATAAGGGTGGGTCAGATTCAGTTTGGTCGAGTATATGCAGATATGTATTATACAGGGGATTAATGTATGGATTTAATCGAATAAACGATCTGTTTCTATGGAAAATCTACTTTATAATTGAATTCGTATGGCACGTTCTTATTTAGTGCATGGCAGGCTATGGCTCTGGATCCTGTGCTGTAGGCCCCACGGCTCACCTCCAGTGTAGTAGCCCAAGGCGTAGACCACGCGGCTCACGAGCCAGAGGGCACCAGCACCAGCGCACAGCAGGGGGTGGTACAGACCCCCCAGCAGCAGCAGAAGCAGGAACATCGGGTACGCCTCCAGCCTGTTCAAGTTTTACAAACTATCCAACAGTTGTTTCATAAACGGCGAATAATTCATTAAACACAAATCGGTTGGAAACTGACATTGAGTGTGTAGTTTTCGTTTTACTTGAAACGAATAACACGTCGCTGCACCCACCGCAGGGAGTTTCTGATAGTCCGCATCCCAGCGATGGAGGACCACCAAAATCAGTAGCAGTGTTTTTTATTTATTAACTTGAAATAATTCTACTTCCTTAAGCAACATAGTGGTAATAGAGCTAAATTTGACACATAGCTACCAGCAGCAGTTAGCTAATGCAGTTAAATTTCCGGTTGCGCGTATTGGCGAAATTGGACTCACCACCCCTACCCCATGTTGGCTGGCAAGCGTCCGCTATAGCTACGCCGGTAACATTTCTGCATCGGCCAGTGTGACGGGATGACGTTAGGGAATGTAAAAAGGGGGGCTGGATATACGCTAACTGAACGAGCGCTACTGGAAGAAGCGCTAATGGAAAGAGCTGTAACTGGAATGAGCGCTAACCAGAATAGGAGCTAAAAATCCAATACTGCTAATTGTTCGAAAAAATTCTAGCGAACTGGAACGAGCGCTCACTGGAATATACTCTAATTGGAACGAGCGCTAACCAGAATTATCGCTAACCGGAATGAGCGCTAACCGGAATAAGTGCTAAAATCCGTTATCGCTACATCTGAAGGAAAATTGTCGCTAACTAGGACTAGAGCACTCTGAGAGCGCATACCTCCGCCAAGTGAGGCAACGGTAGCCGAAATTTCAAATTGGTTCTGACACCATAATTTTGTTTGTATAAACTCCAAAATCTAATCATTTGTGCCTTTTTATATTAATAACAGTTTGTTCAATTTTTTGAAGATCCGTTCATGATTTTTTGAGTTACAGCGTTAACGAATGTTATGACAAACATAAGTCAAACATACAAAGGAACAAACCGATCTGCACCAAAATTTGATCATTTATGTCTTTTAACATCACTAAAAACACCTATGAATTTTATGAAGATCCATTCATTAATTTTTGAGTTATTGTGCTAACAAGCATAAAATCAAAAACAGTAACAAACGAACGAACAAACGGATCATTACCAAAAATAGGTCATATATTCTTTGTTATATACCAAACAACTTATGTTAATTTCATCAAAATATATTCATAACTTTTCGAGTTATGGCATCGAGAAACATGATGCAGACAAACAAACAAACAAATGGATGTACATATCTTCACCAAAAGTTAATCATCTGTTTCTCCTAACATACCCAACAATCCCTGTAAATTTCATCCAAATCGGTTCATACCTTTTTGAGTTATCTTGGTGACAGACAGACTAAGAGACAGACAAACACGACGAAAACACAACCTCGTTGGCGGAGGTAATAAGCGCTAACTGGAGTAAGCGCTAACTGGAACGAGCGCTAACAAGACTGAGAGCTAAAATTTCGGAGAGCTAATATTCCTAGTAAAGGTGTAAAAAACTTTACAAAGGAGTGGTATGACGTGTCTTCTAGGGCAACGACAAATATCTCAGCTTAAGTTAGGCTTAGCAAAATGACAACCTTTAGAGAAATAAATGATGAATAATAATTAGAGAGATAATTATCAATGTGTTTAGTGCTCTTAGGTACTTTAATCTTTCTCTCTTTTGTACCTTGCCTCTGGTGCTCAATTAATGTCTACTTCATAGGTACAGTATTGTAGGGAATAAACAGGCATTACTTAAAAGTAGGGTTCAAGGGTTTAATCCTTTAACTCTTGAGAGAAAAATTTTCCTAGCGATTACCAATCGCGAAATCGAGGAACTTTAACTCAAACCTAAAAAAATTTCCCGCGATTGCCGAACACCCAGATTTCGATCGCGGAATAGCGATCGAAGTCCACCTGCTTTATAGGACCGCCCCAGCACTGGCTGCACCATTTGCTCAGTAACTGTACACTTTTCCCAGAAAAAATGTGCCACACGCGAGATTGTGATGTGTTCCTTATATACAGCACTAGCGGAATCGTTTAACTTACATTTGATGTTATTATTATTATTATTATTAAACATTTGTGTCTCCACAGGCGGGAGGTGTTCTTCGATTATTATATTACAGCTTACATTAAAAATTGTGTGTACAGTAATTTGTTAGAAATATTACAGCTATATATTCA
>LQNS02278165.1:12258383-12269839 GCA_001587735.2 Parhyale hawaiensis
GTCCAGTAGATGCTTTATTTTGTTTAGGAAGATAAGGGTTCCATTGATTGTTCTACATAATTTTTCGATATGAGTGTCAAAAGAGAGATTTTCGTCAAACCATACTCCGAGATTCTTTACTACTGATGCTGATGTTTCTTCAAACCACGCGTTCAGGAAGTAACGGGTTATCACAACTGCAGCATTTCTACACATTATATTAGCTGTTTAAGCCTCCCTAGATACAATTATGGTTATTCAAAAGAGAAAAAGGAAGTAGGGAAGATAGTATGCTCACAGAAACCTGGAACCCATGCACGAGTGTGGATCAACGCGCATGGGAATAGCTACTTATAGGCCAGGGAAGAAGACGCAGAACAGAACAAATCATCATTAGTATTTGTATAAAAACAGAACGAAGCAAAGTAGGCACGAAAGACAGACGCACCGAAAGCCTAACTCTGGCTAAGGTACGTAACCTATAAAATCCCCGTGAGGTCGCTGCTCCCCATAACTTAAGCTGGGTGAGCGAACCTATCTAACCCAACCCTATATGGCCCATCCTGTCCCCCCCCCCCCTTACAGGCTGTTTCTTTCAACATATCTGAGGCCACAAGAGACTCCAGTAACTTCATTAGTAACTTGAGGTTCACTTCGACGAAAAATTAATTGCTGTTATCACTTGGAGATTACTGCTGTTGATGAATATCTAAGTGGCGTAATAATCGCCGAATACAAAAATTTTATAATTGATTATACTGACTACTCTCTACGATCAAAGGTTTTTACATAAAACAGAGTAACGGGCTAATTCCATATATTATTCTTACTTTGCTGCCAAAATTTTAGCAGCACGGGAAAAGGAACGAAGTGCAATTGGCGGTGCTCACCTCCTTCGATGCTCCATAAATCGAACATCAACAAAGCATGTGTAAAATAACCTCTCTATATCATAATGACAACGAACATGAACAATACAGCGATTTCCCCGAAAACTCTTTGCCATAATTTTTTATGCGCCAGTTACATTCCTAGTCTGACAAAACAAACTGATGTAGAGTGAAATTCATAAAAGCAATAAAAACAATTTTATAGATAATGGCGGGAATCCATTTTGTCTTCACGCTGTTGTAAGACAAAAATTGAGGAGAGATTAGCTAACGCTTTCCATGGTGATATGTCTGAAGAATTATTATGCCTAGCTAGCTTATCTAAGATAAAAACTCAGTATCGCAGATAAGGTGACCGTCAACCCTGAATCGCATAAGTTGAAGAACGCTTACAACAGTGAAGATATTTATGCCTTTCTCATTAACACTGCATTGCGGAGTCTTTACTCTCTACTTAAGTGAAGCGAAAGTGGCACTGTATTGGCGTGGAGGCTATGCATGCAGTGTGTCCGCAAAGTCTTTTCGGGGCGCCGTTCAGGGACTGGCTCAATGCTATCGCGACAGCTTTTGCAATGCTGTGGACTGTGGGTTTCCGCAAGGCGTTTAGCTATTAACGGTTTTCTATAAAAATGAAGTTTATAAATCATTCTAGTGACGAAATTTCTTGCAGCACTAGGGAGTGTCGTAAGTTAACTGTTGCTGTACAGCTTACATAGGCTGAGTCTATCCTGCTTCCTCAAAAGCTGCAGTAGAGTCTAACTTAAACAACTTTATTCATTCATCGAAACTATCTTTGCTCTCAGTTCACGACGCATAAATTCAGTAGATGATCAACGAAGCACAGGCAAAGCGATGATTTTGCACGGGGCAGTAAACGCAACAAATTATTTCTTCCACTCTACTTTTCTCCCTTTCACGAAGCAGTTTTCGTTTTAACACAAAAATTTCGATGGAGTGAAGCCTATAATATCTATGGTAGGTAAGATACGCGGCAGAAAATTTAATTAAATTCAGTAATACTTTACTCTCTACTAATATTAGCTATTATTTTTCCTATGACATCTAGTTAGGGAATGAGCGTGCTGCTTATGTGAATTGAAAAGAGAGCCATTATCTTTTATGACAAGTTGAGTTGACCGTTGTGGCATATTCTTCGAAGCATAATTGTAACATAAATATATTAAATGTAAACGGGTCTTCACAAACTCCTCGCTGCCATTTTTGACAACACGGGTACTCTAGTAAAACAATGTAAGATACATACTGTTTAGAAATTTGCATTTTTGTTACTAGAATGAATGAAATCTAGTATGTACAGGATCAATACTTCAATGGTTGCATAAACATACTGAATAATTAATAGAAATGCGGGGTGTACAAAGACGCTTGGCTGCATGGAGCTATAATCTTTATGGTTACAATGCTTAAAAGCAGGGCAGTGCCGCATCGGGGCAATTCTTAGCGCTAAAGGCTTAGCTGGCCTCGAAAGATAACGTTATGATATCAGTTTCTTATCATCGGTAGAAGAAGGTACTCCTGCAATCTGACATGCATCGTATATAAGGCGAGCAATATAACATATATTGGACGAACACAGGTGTATAGCCAGCACATATCCTTCAGAGTTAAGATAGTTGGTTTATTTTGCTTTATCGTCCGATATATATATGGAGATGTATATTGCGAGGCCAGCATCGTAAAGACATTGTGGCTTCTTTATTACCTGATGCCATAAACGCCGATTTGTACGTGCGTCCGCAATACCCTGTGCAACAGTATATGATCGGATCTACGAATTCCCTAGAGCTGGAATAGTTACACATAAAATTTGTATGTTAAGTTACAGTATGTGACATCGCTATGAACGTCATATAGTAGCTAGTGTCATTAATTATGCAGCCAACTATTAGTTGTCTACAGGAGAGGTATGTCAAAAAGACTTTTTTGGCTTCCATGTTAAGCTCTTGAGACAAACTTACGTGTTCTGGTGAGCTCGCTGGTAACAGTTGAAGAGATTGTTCTTGTCACTGTACATGGTTGGGTATTTAATGCCAGTCTTCTTCCTCATACCACCCACCTGTTTCAAGTACAAGATGACGATATAGATAGCAAGATATAGGCAGAGTTAAAACTTCATCTAATTTACAACACTGGTTCCCAACTGGTGGGCTACATAAGATGATTTTTTTTTGGTGGTCCGTAGCATACTGAAAAAGACTATATAATTTTCACTATGCTTAGGTCTTTAATCGGAAAAAAGTGTAGTTCATTTTATAACATTACTGCTGTTTAAAAAATGTGTTGGTAATCTTTCAGACAAATTACTTGTTTTGTCTACTTCTTTATCTTGGTTGAAAATAAAATGGTCCATGACATATCTTTTGTTCGGTGAATAGGCCACGGCATGGGACGAGTTGGGAATCACTGAGCTACAAACAATTTCGAGTGATCTGGAGGAAAAATTGAACTTTGAATCCGTAGAACGCCGCGTAAATTTAGCAGCCCAAGCAAGCACTGGATAACACTATACATACAAACCATACAATGGAGCATTATAACCAAATTCTTGTCTCCGCCAAACTCTATAGTCGTAGAGCAACTTTTGGGGTGGCCAAAACTTCCACTAGAACAGTGAACTAGGATTACGTCTAGCATGAAGTAATCATTGACCGATGGCTAAGGACGTTTTTTGTTCGCTGTGTGTGGCTCCTTGTGATGTGTACAGCGCAGTTTCAACACACGTGGGCGACGGTAGCAAGTTAATCCTAAAGTGTTTGCGTTAAGCATTACGTTTGGTCGGAGAAACACTATGTTAATTTTACTTACGTGTACAGTAGGGACTAAAGTGTTACTCTACTTAGGCCTACCTTCCAGCCGATAATTATTTATATATTATACTGCAGCCTTTATAATTTCCGGGGAAACATTGCCAAAGAAAAGCAGATCTATTTGTCATTTCGAATCGTAATGCGATGAAGTTATTACCTAACGCATTTGAATCGCCCTAGTGGATATGACGACAATTTTCATTCGAATATAGAGTTAGAGCATGTTCGCTTGGGTGCCAAAATTGAGCTTTTGAGGCCTAGTTTGCCCTTTTGAATCGTGTTGCAAGTCACAGAAACAACAAGATTACCTTGAGCCGACTGAAAACATAGTTCTACGGAGCAAGATTAAGTTTTTGTAAGTCGCAAGGGTAACCGGAAGATGGCTAATGCTTGAAGCTAAGTTCACTGGGTCGAAGGCAGAGCACGTGTCGGCTGCTTCGCGCAAGTCAATCTTCGAGTGTCCAATTTCGGCACCCAATCAAATATATCTCTATTTGTTCAGAGGTAAATCATGCATAGGCGCCTTGCATAAGTAGTCCTAAGTGTTTTCTGCTCTCCAAGTATTTATAAAAAAATGTTCATGTCAAATCCGGTTCTTGGTGGTGCTCTTCAGAGCCCGGATTCTCACAGCCCGTCGTACACAACCAAGGCCTTTAAAAGTATGTACAGGCCTGGGTCTATAAGTCACCAAGTCGGTCCGATCGGTACAGTCCTGGACAGATTATTAGACGCAGCCTGATACTTTTGGTACCTAGTCAGCATTTTTCTTAAAGATTAGATAAGCGATAGTAGACGAACTAACAGGCCCATTCCCAAAAAGACACTGGGACTTACGTCCTGTCCCTCTATGAGCTATTACCATTATGCCAGTAGGATATAGAGGGCTGGAAAAAAAAAGGAGAAAAAAGCTGAAGAATCTCAGCCAAAGAGTTCTCAGGCTTATCTGGATAAAAACCCTAAATTATTGTAACTCGTTGCCTTTAAATAAAGAATTCTCTCCACACATGCCCGAAATATGCAGAGTAGGTACCAATAATATCAGACCAAGTTTAGTAACTTGTCCATGGACTGTACGTGATCGGACCATTTTCGAGGCACAGACCAAAGGCTGTACTTTGGGAGTTCTTCAAACAGCAAGTAAAGTGCACATGAGGGCACGTGAATGCGCCGATGTAACAGCTGTTTGATACTTTTTGTTGCATTTAGCAGTTTAGACTCATTCGCACGTCTGACTACACATCATTGGCTGCAGGTTCAATGATTCTCAAATTAAAATCAAGTCGAGATTAATACAACTATAGTCACACCAGCGTCAGCAGTCCTTTAGGGGCGGGGCTGCATTGAACGCAGCAGTGCCAAATATAATCTATTGACTAATGCACTTTGAGTATTTGAAAATAAATATAATTTTAGCGATTGAGGCAAGTTATACCACGCGTTTTAAGTGGGATTTGGCCAAGCTGCTTTGCATGCGTTCTTAGCCATGCGCATCGGACTCCTTACGCTGGTTCGACTATAAGAGCTAAGTCAGAGATTCTATAACGATATCTGTATATAACATTATCCATTTTAAGTGCCCTCCACTTTCTGATGCTTGCGGTTTCTGGTCCTATAGGCAAATCGAGCCGGACTTGGGCATAATCTCAAACCGGATTACGTTGTACGGTATTAAATAAAAGACGCCTTAATTATCGTTCTACCCCTGCAGTAATGTGTGGCGCCATCACTGATGGGAAATTCGCGATGATCGTTTTGCGATAAATTACTTAGTATAAGTTGCTTGCAGATGTGCTAGTATTATAGTCTCAAGACGTGCACGGAGTCTCTTATTCGAAGTTTCACCCTATAATATGGCAATATGTATTAGTCGGTCTGGTGTGGCCACATTTTCAGTACGTAGACCAGTTTGCATCCTGTGTAGAGGAATATGAGAATTGCCCAATTGCCGAACTAACTATTTCCGAACAAACAGTTATATTTGATAGGTGTAAGTATAATAATCCCATCAAATAATAACTGGTTGTTCGGAAATAGAGTTAGTTCGGCAATTGGCTTATTCCCCTATATCCGTCATTGCGGCAAAAATTATGCCAGCGGAGTTACCCTCATCTCGATAATCTTATATTTTCTCATAAAAACTTATAACTCGCACTATTGCCTACATCTCTAAATTAAATTGAAACCAAGATTAGTAATGTTTCCATTTAATGGTTGTATGTTGCATTATTAGAGTAAACTTTAACAAATCAATTTCTTCTGCAACCGTTTCAAAACGCCTTTAGAGTATTTTCGGCAGCCATGTTTTTTTTTGGTTACTTCCAATCAAGGAAGTCCACACTAATTCAAGATGTTCTGTGCATGCTAGTGCTATTTACAACTCAAATACTGATTACGTCTGTCAAGTTTTCTTGAATACATTTATAAATTTTGGTAATATGACGCTGCCTGTTAAACACAAGTGTGCGTGCACAAGCAGGGTAAAACTCAACTTGTACGCAAACATTACAAGAACTTTATAAACACTGCTATACCAGTTCGTAAAGGAATATTTACACTAATCTCACATTCCAATGACTTAAAAAACTGGATATTATCGGAGAGAAGAAAGCTATATTCTTCTTTGATGCTTCAATTACTATAAACAGAAAAAGTTCTGTTGACACGATACACTAACTAATAAAATTAAGTCAAAAGATATGTGCATTGCAGCCACTGGCTCAGTCTTCATCAGGTTCACGAGGGAAATATCTATTAAATTCTGCTTGTCCTTCCGTTAGTTAGTTACCTATAGTACGGCAAGAGGCTTTCATCAGTATTAGATTCGGAATAAATTAGGGTATCCTTGATACATCCTCAGGCAAGATGAATAGGAGAAGGAGTAAAGTTTAAATTTAAGCTGCAATTGTTCGCAGGTTTTAGGTAGAAGAATCACCTCCTAACTTGGAACATTTTTCAATCTTCATTCATGCATGATACGAGTCCGAGGGCATCATAATTGAGGAATAATGCCATTGACTGCGGAATTTCCACAGGTTCCTTCAGCATTAGATAGGAGAAAATTAGGGTACCCTAGATGCGACCTCGGGTGGGAAGTCAGGGAATAATACGAGTAGCTGCGAGCTACTGTTAGCAGGTCATAAGTAAGAGATTTGTTGTCTGACTGGGAGAATATTTTCACATTTCGTATGAATGGTACGGATCTAAGATATCACTGAAGAACACTGCATTTGTTCTGTGGACTTTCCACAGGTGCCAGCTAGTAATTTTATTAGTGAGATTGGTATAATACTAGACAGCCCAAGACCCGTTGGGTCGCTAAAACCTTATCCAAAGTATTCTATTTTCTTCTGCGCGATTCGTGGATTTTGAGATATTAAATACTTTTTAAAAACCAAAATACAGAGAGTAGAATATATTTCCGAAATAAAAGTACTGTCGAGGCCCACATGAATGTTGATATTTCCTTTAGTTTTCAAACAGTTGACTGATGCTATTTTTCGATCGTCTTAGTTACGGTTACTAGTCATGCCTCTAAGTTTTAGTTCCTTTGTGCACTCGACGTATATATACAGCAATCTCTATCCAAGTTAAGAGGCTCCTTCGGTATCCGTCTCGTCCTGACTCCTGAACGAGGTTTTGCGAGCAGGTTCTACCCACTTGCTTATGCTTAAATAAGTGGCTGATGTGATGGTGCAAGCCATTCAACAGTGCCTTATACCTAAAGTAACTACAAGAGCTGAGCTCATCAGGAAGCTGCCTCAGAAAGTACCGCGGAAATTCCACTGAGCTCAGATGTATCTCCTTTTGATTGTCTTATCAAATCTTCAACGATCGAATTGTTTTCCTTTCTTATAGTAAAGATTGTGTGCACGGTGACATACACAGAAGTAAACACGCAAGATCATCAGAATTTTATAATGATATAGACAGATGCAGTCAACTAATGATCTTCTGGACGTTCAATGTTATTTTCTGCAGTTAGAAGATCTAGGCCACATTACCAAAGCAAATATACACACCTTGATGCTGAGCCACATGAGCAGGAAGAAGGAGGAAGCTGCCACAAGGATGCAGTATCCGTAGGCCGGCGCCACCTTCACTGCGACGAGACCGTCACCCATAGCTCTGTACATAGTAACACAACAGCGTTATCATAGTTTATATTATGAGCTTCATAGTGTACATGTGCCTCGCGGCCAAAAATTGCATCGACTCCCGCCCCTTAAACATACTTACAGTTATTGAGTTTCCGTAGAAAAATTAATGAAGGTGATAAGCTTGGGCGGCAGATGGAGACAGTCTGACGTGCTTCCCTCCTTACAGAAAGTGAAATGCTGTGATGCTGCCCTAGTCGCCAGCATCACCTAGCAATGATATCGAAGATAAGATAAAAATGTTCAACCGAAGGGCTTCCCACAAAGCAACATTGACTGTGGTCATCATAATGGGAATTGCCGAGAATGGGGCCGCCACACATGCAAATCAGAAGAATTAGTTGCCTCAGATAATCGTCCGATCGTTTCGTCGAATCTACGTCATCACAGCTTTGAGTTTACCAAGAAAGATGTGAAAATGTTTGCCGTCGGTCCAGTTTACTCAGCAAGTACCGTTACTTAAGTTTCGGACATCTTTTCAAACTCGGAGGGTATCATTACTCTAAATTATCAAGTATGTGCTATTTAACTGGACACATCAAAGCACATACGGACGCGGAGATGACGAAACCCGTTCTTTTGACTAGCGTGTGTGCAGGTTCTGAAAGATCGCATGCCCGAGTTTCCTGTAGCTTCAGTCTGGTAATGGTCATATCCAGCAAAACTGTGACACAGTTGCGGTTAAGAAAAAAAGAATTTCAGTGAAATGCTTAGTTGCATTCGAAGATTGTAATTTGTAGAAAAAAAAGAAACAATACAATAGGAATTATATACGTGCTTAGCAATTCATCTGAAGTAACAGAGCTGTATTTAGACATTACATTTTTCTGTCAGCAACGTGCAATGGTGTTCTAAAGTGAGGGACAGAAATTACTAGGTAGCATTCTACATAGAAGCTGAGGAAAACATGGGTGTAGGGCAGACCACAGCACACCAGTACTGCAAAGATAGGAGAGATTATTAAGGATGAAAGAATCTAGTACATCTTGTTGAGGTAGGACATGGCCTTCTATAAATACAGCCGTTACATTTGCCTCTCAAAATTAAGAGGCCTAAGCTGCTAGCTGCCTGATCCGTTTCCCGAATGGTGTTCCGTATCCAGGATACGGCTGGAGTCAATATTGGCCATTATTTAAGTTTTCTTTGCAATGCCATCTGAAGTTCACTCATTTCTAAAAGGTTTGTTAAAAATTATATCGCAGGGTGGAATATCGATTAATAGGCTAGTTATGGAATGCTGAATTCGCGTATCGTGACCTTGAAGTGCTCGTGGTTTCTGTTTGATCCCGTATGGACAGAGAAGAGAAGTGTTTGTGTTTTTGCTTCTCGATTATTGTGTTTGTGATTGATGTAGGGATGGATCGTGTGGTCGTACCTTTACAGTAAGGGCATGTTCGACTGGGCTGTCAGAATTGACCAGAGGAAAGCCCACATGAATTGTCCGGAAATGCAGGCAAGAATTTTAGCTTCACCCCTTTGAATCATGTATGTAGCTACGTACTACAAGCAACCAGATTTTGTTGAGCCTACTGATATCTTCATTCTACAGAGCTAGATTAACCCTTCGCCTCCTGACGGCATCATCAGATGCAAGTCTCTATTTTTCCCTATACAAAAGCTATGCATCATGTAAATTACCCAAGACACTGACGGCATCTGTAGTAGCCGATGCAAAAAAAAAAAAATACTGTTTTTTGCAAGTAAAACTAAATTTTTCCCAAATATGTGTTCAACTAACCTATTTTTCATAAATTTAACAAAAAAAAAGTGAAAAAAAACGTTATCTGAATTTCAGGAGGCAAAGGGTTAAGTTAATGGAAGTCTTACTGGTAACCGACTAGGAGCCAACGCCCGACTCTTGAATCAACAAGTCGAAGCAAGAGCACCTGTCGGGAGATTCGGACTAGTCCAGCCTCAAAGGCTCAAAATCACTGCCCAATCGAACGCGCCGTAAATACGCTTCTTCCTTTTCCAGTTTTGAAAACCAGGCTATGAAGACGTCTTTACTCATGAAATGCATACCGTACCGTATACGGTAAGTCGTTACCAACTATGTAGTGTTATTCCCGAAGGCGTGTTAAAATTAAATCCTGCATTAAAGGGTTGAATATCTCTTAAGTTTCGCATGGACTCCGGTTTTTGCTTTCTTTCTAGTTCAGAACTTTCATTTGCTCTAAGTTCGCGATTCTCAAATTGAGAGGAGATCTAAGAAGGGACCCCTCAGGGGGCATAGGATGGGCCATATCACCCATATACCATAAGGTTAGGCTAGTGAAGTCAGCCCATCGATGTTATGTAGAGTAGCGCTCCCAGGAGGATTGTATAGGCTACCTTAGCCGTTATAGCTAGGCCTTCGTTTGGGACGTCTAACTTTCCTGCATACTTTGCTTTTTTTAGAAATTCATTCTCGTACTGATAATATTTTCTACTGTGTTCCTCATCGTTCCCGACTTGCTGTTCCCATATACACGAGGATCCTGCGTGGGTACACTATCGTGCATGGGTTCCCCGTTCCTATCGACTTGCTATAGGTCCCTTATTCCTTCTTCTGTTACATAACTTTAGTTGGGGAAATGGAGGCATACACTATTCAATAACCTAATCCATCCAAAAAGACAAAGAATAAGAACCACGAAGAGGGAGCAAAAAAAAAAAAAAAAATGGTGGTTTCGTTGTAATAATCATCTCTCAGCTATTCCTATTATTCTACTGCTTTATATTGGAGCAGTATCAGATATTCGCAGGGAGAGTTCACGTTTTGAGTGATGGTTGTCTGCCGATGAAGTATAGATGATTTCACAGCAATTCGCAGAATGGATGGATTGCGCTGCACAGCAAAATTAAAACCAAGCGTGCTCAGCTATTTTGACCATTAAAGCCAACGGCTGCAGTGTATCCTTCTTAACCAAAGTAACGAAAGTGCAATCAATGAAAATTCTTCGCTGCCATTTTTGACGGCTGAGTACGCTAGGTTTAATTGTAGATATTGAAGATGAGAAGCCCAAATTTGTTGGTTGTTATGCTGGAGTTTTATAGCAGTTCAGTACACCTCGTACACTGGCAAGGCATAGGGTAATGTCTCAATTGCCGAATGCCTATCTATTACCGAATATAGGTAGGAATCTTATTGCGTTCGGTAATAGAAACTCATTCGGTAATTGAGACATTACCCTAGCTTACTTTTCTTCGGCAATGTGGTTCTGGGACTGCGTCATTTGAGAATAACATACAGCCAGAGACCCAACACAAGCTGGATGCACGGAAGTAGTTAATACTGATTAGTACCTACGGTATAGGATTATGATAGCAATGTTAATTTCTAAACCTATAGGTGCAGTAAACACATTGAAAATGTTTCTCTCTGAAACCTACCCACATATAAAATTCACATTTTCATATAAAAACACATTTACTATAGGGTCCTACTTTAAATTCAAAGACAAACCTCCCACACCACTGCTGTTAGGTGTTATAGACCGTTTTAAATGCACAAGATGCAACGCCTTGTACTTCGGTAGCACTGGACAACATTTCAAAGCCCGTATTGACCAACATTTAGGTATATCTAGTCGAACCGGTTTACCACTAGCAAAACCATCCCATTC
>LQNS02278165.1:12275711-12288139 GCA_001587735.2 Parhyale hawaiensis
CTTTGGTCGCAAACTGCGGCACCACAGAAGACACCCAGCAGAGTGACTCCACACACGTGGGGTGACGTGAACAACGTCACCTGGACTTCTTCCGAAGACTCTCAAGGTAACTCAAGGTGACTTGTCTGAAATGACTGTTTACAGTATATTATAGTAATCTTATGCGCAGCCCTCACTACTAGAAAATTTAGTGTTTCAATTATTAAAAAGGAAAATAAAGGAGTAACTATGTCATAATAAAACTTTCTACATTACAAAAGATGTGTATTGTAAAGAAAAACACACAGTGATGGAAGTTCGCAGTGTTAAACCTTGATATAACAATCATGTTAGAGGGCCTTAACCCCGCAACAAATTTTCGTAGCATTGGGTTTAAAACTGGAATCAGGTTTTATATACAGATTACTGAAAATCTAATCGTTCCAACATCGTACGCCTTAAAGTATATACAGCTTCAAACGCTGTTATGCCAATTATACAAATAATATTGTCCGGTATATCAATATTTTATATTCATAAAATAGACGAGATACTGTATACTGCGATGTATCATATCTTGATGAAATAGAATCTTAACTGAAGAGTAATGTCTCACCTAAAATAGGCCAGCCAGAGCACCGCCCTCACGGATGGTGCAGTAGAGCATCGTAAATGTGCCGATGTATCCGAAATCTCCGAAGTTCCTGTTAGCTGGGTCTGGAATGGCGAAGAAAACCCGTAGAGTTACACTTCATGTATGTTGCAATAGTAGATAATATTAAACTATTAGGTTCATTTACAGAAGGATATGCTGCCTAAAAATCAAAGTTAGAAAAAATATTTACATGATGCTACTTTGGTATACCTGCGTGATGATGAATTCTCACAAAACTTTAATTTAAAATACTTACTCTAATTTTGTGCTTGTAAAAAAAGTCATCTACGTACATACTTAAATACATTAACAATAATTGCAGATACAGCAGTTTGGAATGGCAACTAAGGACGTGTCAGAATGCCATGAAATAGAGCCATGTCTGGATCCCGTCGACCGTGACAGGCTTAAAAGTTTTTAGGTCAAATACCTCTATTTTGGTAGCATACATAGAAGGCTCGTCAATTGTGCAGTTTGATTTTGATTCAAAGGTGCAATATTTTTTACCAAGCATATCATGATAAAAAGACCAGTTAGTGCGCAGAATAAGAGCTTCACTTGGATTCAAAGAACCAAATAAGGAATTTGCCAGGGATGTAGTGTTGCTACTCGGGTGTGGGAGCTTCCGGACTGTACTGTCACGGCAGGCTCACCCGTCTAACATGTCAACGTGTTTTTTTCGTAGTTGGTCCGACTCTATAGACTTGTTGCCTAAACAGCAGAAAAGTGAACAGCTTCCTGGTTGTGGCTCACTATAATTTTGAAACATACAAGGAACATTGCTAGAGTCACTTTTCTTGCTTACGTACGCTGATATGGCGGCTGACATTTTAACAGTCCGTTTGGTGAACACACACACACACACACCTGTGTTTACGGGCACTGAAGACGGAGAGGAACGTGCTTATCTAAAATATTTGGTGGGCTAAATTATTCGGTTACTATTTTTCACAGCAGTAGAGAGTTTATTAGTTTAGGCTATGGTATTTACCCACTGTATGACAGCACATATGATGACATGAAAATACTTTGCATCCACGCTGATGCACACGTAATGCAACCATCTTAGTGAAACAGCAACATTTCAACGTCATACATTAGATTTCAATAGATAGGCGGCAGTAGACGGACCAACAGGCCAATGTGCTGAAAGCCGCCGGGACTTACGCCCCTGCCCTGCATGAAATAAAAAAAAATTCTCCCCGTAGGAAGGTATCCATGACTCAAAAAATGAAAAAAAGAAAAAAAGGAAAAATCTCAGCAAAAGAGACGATCTTGCAAGCACTATTTATAGCTGCAGATCTGCGAAGCTTGGAGACGTCAAGTTAGTCCTTGGAGCCGGCCTCCGAAGCTTTGGCCGTTAAGAGTTTATGACTCTTGGAGGGGTGTTCTTAGCTGCAGTGGGTGTCTCTCCCAATGTTTGTCAAAACGATTTCGCCAAGCGTGGACTGTTTCCGCACCGACAACGTCGAAAAGGGATTCTATCTCAATTGTTCACTATGAAATGCGTAAAGAACTGCTGGCTTAAGGTTGTTCTTCCTCCAGATTTATGCTTGAAGTTTTGACCGTTGTTTCCCAGGCGATCATAAACGTCTCTCTTAAAAAAGTCCGTTATTGGTATATCGTTGAGCCCATTCAAATACTTGAATGTTTCTATTAGTTGCTCCCTGAGTCGTCTTTGCTTGAGGGAGATCAGGCCCTCTTCTTGTAGGCGACACTCGTGTAGCTTAATTGTTTGGTAGTTGAGGCATCAATTTCGTTGCTCTGTATTGGATTCTTCCCATGCTATCGATGTCTCTACAATAACATGACTACCAGAATTGAACAGCAAATTCTAAATGTGGCTATAGTGCTTTGTACAAGGGAATGATAATCTTCTTGGATTTGAACTCGAAATTCCTGGTAACGAATCCCAACTAATTGGACCTATCAAGATGCTGATACGAGATCATAAATTAAACTATGGAAAAATTCATGAACTTTTCTAATAATTCGTTCACAGGCTGCTGAGTGTACTTCGGGTACTATCTGAAGACGTACCATTTCACCTAAAGCGAGAAGTCGTGAAAAATTCGAGTCTGACTAGTTAAGATATTTCTAAATTTGTTCTCTGTCGAAGGCTGCTCAAAATATAATAGTCTAATGGACAAAAAAAAAAAAAAAAACAAACAACGTGAAACTAAGAAAATTTGCGAACAGCGGAAACAGTTTTTCTCGTGTTTCAGATGGCTGAAAAGATGGCGGCAATAATAGATTGGTGTTTGGAAAAATACTAATGGAATTAAGAAAACATCTAATTCTAATGTTGCCCTTTTATAGAAATTTTTGGGCTATCATTGTGAAAATGAATTTTTTTTAAGAGAACCCTCTATGTTCAAGAAGATGATAGAGCCTTTCCATGCACTCAACGAATATCTTATTTACTGTAGTAGCTACGTTTTTCTAAACACTGTTACTTCTTTATGGAGTATGTTTATCTGACTGAATCTGATTTAAAGTAAAAACAGTTTTTGAAAATACAGATTCATCAACGAAAAATGCGCTCTGGAAAGCAATTGTTACAGATGAAATACAGACTTACATTGATGATCAAATTAATATTAATGGCCGATACAAGGCATTGATGGTCAAATTAATATTTATGGCCGACACAAGACATTGATGGTCAAATTAATATTTATGGCCGACACAAGACATTGATGGTCAAATTAATATTTCTGGCCGACACAAGACATTGATGGTCAAATTAATATTTATGGCCGACACAAGACATTGATGGTCAAAAGGCGCCACTGACGTTATTCATGAAGAAGACAACACATCTATGCTTAGTAACACCATTAGCTCATCTTTCTTCATTTTGAATTCATACATAAAGGTTGAATATAATACCTTGTATGACTATATATTTGGTCAGAGAATTTATTTACTGTATTAAATAGAGGCTTAATTTTTTGTAACTTTACTTGTTCTTAGACATTAGGACGATAAAACTATTAAACTCGTACTTCTGAACAAAATTTGGCATTCTATTACACATAAACGGGTGCAACAGATTAGTTTCGCTAAAGTACATTCAGATAGGTGATATAATTATTTAGGGTATTTAATGTTACTATGAAATATTCTGCTTAATGATTTCACAATGGAGGACGTTACTATTTGGTGCATACTAGGCGACTGCTTTTCATCCTATGCCGTAGACCCCTTAACTCACTTCCAGTGTAGTAGCCCAAGGCGTAGACCACGCGGCTCACGAGCCAGAGGGCACCAGCACCAGCGCACAGCAGGGGGTGGTACAGACCCCCCAGCAGCAGCAGAAGCAGGAACACCGGGTACGCCTCCAGCCTGTAGATGTTTTACAAACTTTCCAACAATTGTTTCACAAACAGTATATGAATTACTAGACATAATTTGGATCGAAGCTGACTTTGAGCGTGTAGCTTGCTTCTTGCTTGAAACAACGTACAAGTTGCTGCACCTATGACTCAACTACGTAACGCAATTCAGCCATGTTCCGTAGTACAGATATGGTTGCTCCCACCATGGGGCGTTTTCGATCGATAGCTCGCGACTCCACGGTCGTGCCCAACAAAATCCATCACGGAAATTTCTATTAATTTGGAATAATTTTGTGGAGTTATCAACAATATATTAAACACCGTCGTGTATCTATTTGCTTATATATTTATATGCAGAGGTGGGCGCGCTACCGTAAAAATGTAGCTGCGCTACAGTAAAAATGTAGCTACGCTACAGCTTCAAAATTTGAAAAGTAGCGGCGCTACCGCTATAAGCTTAAAGATGTAGCGGCGCTACTATTAGCGCTACTTTTTTAAATACGCGATGAAATTCCAATGTTAACATTGTTGTCTTGGAAGGCACCTTATTTTCATCAGTATGCGTGCATTCCCGACAGGCAAGATATGAGACAAAAACAGAGATTCAGAAGAATCTTGTGTTGGTATGCGTAGAAGGAAAGAAGTAGGAATTCTGGGATGAAAATTGAGCGCGAAAGACTACGTTCTTTTCTTTGAGCTTCATGAATTCGTAAAATTTGGATATAAACGGTCATGGATCGCACTGTTAAACACTTTGAAGGCCTGATTCACTTTGAAATTCTACTTCAATATTTTCAACTGCATCAATGGCAAATTCTATTAAGCCACGTCTACACGATCCATCGCTTCATCAATCACAAACACAATAATCGAAAGCAAAAACGCAAACGCTTCTCTTCTCTGTCCAAACGGGATCAAACAGAAACCACGAACACCTCAAGGTCACGATGCGGGATTTCAGCATTCCGTAACTATAAATCGACATTCTACCTTCGCTTTATTGTCGAGATGTATATTTTAGCTGTAGAAGCTGACTGGCGGTTAACACTTCATTTTTTAAATTGGTGAAAAGCATAGCTAATAAATCACTCACTGGCATCCTCTCACATGCAGAAATGCAGACGATTAAACAAAAATATCTCATTTTTTATTTAATTCTTATTTTTTCTTACTTTCTATTGCAGCTCAGAGTGTGTACATCCGTTTCTTCCGTTAAAATGTAACTCTTGCTCCATTGTAGCTTTTGATTATGAAAAAAGAAAGAACAGACGTAACTTGATGAATAGGCTACAGTTATTATTAATTGGCAACATATAGTGGCCAAATGCTTCTCGCTGTGTAGAAGTTGGAATCAGACATGAACAAAATTGACTTCGCGGACCCCAATCAATAAAAAATGATGCTTTAATTGCTAAATATAATGAAGCCACATACATATATTATTCACACAGTGAAATATAATTATCGAACTTTATGTTTGACAAACTCCCGCGAGTTTGCGGGGAAAGTTTTCCAGCATGTTGGATGTCCGTCAATCACCAAGTTCGGTAGCTTGCGTGCGTGTTTGTCAATCAAAATCGTTCGGCGAACACAAACTTCGACTAAAAGATGGATCGTGTAGATGAGGCCTTATAGAGTTGCTTGCCTTGCGGATCTTTTTGTAACACATTTATCCATTGCTTTGTAGAAAACGGCAATTTAAAGCCAGCAGAAACGTGAGAAACGTTACTTAACCACGCTAACTATATCATATGGCTCTGCAAGCGGAACTATGCGGTACTCCACTTCTTTTTGTGTACTGAGCGGTACTTTTGCGGTAGTCGGATAAGTCGATCAGCCAGTGACGCATCACCAAAAGGAACACGTATGATACTCGTTCCAAACGCGTTCACTCTCGTAACTAAAGTGTTCATTCCTTATTAGGAGACTTATGAGTTCTGAGCCTGTATGAATTTACGTCACTCAAGTGTCAAGTCTTTTTGTTTAATTATTATTACCATTATAAGTCTTGAAACCTCAAAGATTGCCAGCACTGTTTGCAAACAAAAATCGCAAATTTCGAAGGCTAGCCGCGTGGGTTTGTCAATCAAAATCTTTCCCCGATCACAAACTTCGACGAAAAGATGGATCGTGTAGACGCGGCCTTAGTTGAACATGTCGATACGTAGTCGGTATGTATAGCTTTCATGAGATGCTCCTGTCGGCGCTCTCACCATTCTGAGGAAGCATACATTCAATGCTATACTGTACATTTATTCAATAGTCAACAGATTGGGCCAGTTTATTTCAATCGTGACCTCTGCATTCTTTTGTTAGTTTCTTTCTTTGATTTTTCCTAATATTTGACCGACACAAGCAAGTAATACGGACGAACCGAGGTATAGTTTCGCTAATATCCTTTCAGAGTTGAGATAGATAGGTTGACCTAACTCTCTCGTCCGATGTTATGGAGGCATATATTGCGTGGCCAGTATCGTAAAGTAATTTAGGTTTCAGTTTTGCCAGCTCCCATGCACGTTGGTTCGTACATACGTCTGCCATATCTTGTGTAACAATTTATGAGCAGATTACGAATTCCCAGAGCTGGAATGTTTCCTCGTCACAGTTGCCTAAGTAAGTTGAGATACATTCCGTGCTACCATTGTAATGAACGCCACATAAACGCTAATGTCATTTAATGATGGAGGCCGCCATTAACTGCCAGGAAGAACGATTGATTAGACAAAGTTATTTTGGCTTACTTGCATGCTCAGCTTTTGAGACAAACTTACGTGTTCTGGTGAGCTCGCTGGTAGCAGTTAAAGAGGTTGTCCTTGTCACTGTACATCGTTGGGTATGTAATACCAGTCTTCCTCCTGATACTGCCCACCTGTGTTCCAAATGTGCACAAGATGAAATTCGTACAGTTATATTCCGAGTTAAAAATTCATCTATAACAAGAGTGATCCGCAGTTATAAATGAACTTAGGATACGTAGTTCGTCATGCAAATTGAGCAACTCAAACCCTGAAAAGCATGATAAACGAAGACATTACAGTCACGTTCGACTGGGTGCTGAAATTAAGCCTTTTAGGATTTACTTGCTCGAAATTTCAGGCAGGTGCGTTGGCTTCCACCCCTTAAATTGAGTTTGAGGCATTACGCTCAATCTGTTACTCTTGAGACTTCCAGAAACTCCATCTTGTTCCGTAAATTGGAGATCTGAGCAGACTCATCGTCATCGCGTTGCTTCTAACACTTGCAACACGATTCACAGTGACAAATCCAGAGTTTGTGTCTAAAACTTCGAACAAGTTAAGCTTAAAAGGCTTACTTTTGGCGCCCAATCGAACACGCCCTAAGTTGACAACTAATAGAAAAACAATAGGAAGAAGAAAGAGGGAAAATGAGCAATGAAAGATGGAGGTGCCAAACCCTAACTGCACAAGCCAACCCGGAAGCTGCCACAAGGATGCAGTATCCGTAGGCTGGTGCCATCCTTCACTGAGACAAGACCGCCATCCATGTTGCTGTACATTGTAACACAACATTATTAACATATTTTTCCGTATGAACTAGCGTACATGTGGCTCCAGAGTGACGGCTAAGAATTGCATCGAGCCTCGCCCCAGAGCCATACGTACAATTATTAAATTTCCGTAAAGTAAATGGCCAATTTTTTGTGATGATCAGTTTGTTCGTTCTTTATTTTGTCGCTGTTTTTAGTTTTATACTTGTTAGCACAATAACTCGAAAAGATAGAAATGGATCTTTATGAAACTGACAGGAGTAGTTGGTAATGTAAAAAAAGACATGAATGATTGAATTTTGGTGGTGATCGGCCGATCTGTTTGAGTTTAACTAATGTTCGTTAGCAACTTAAGTCAAAAAATTATGCACGGATCTTCAAGAAAATGGGTGAAGCTGTTAATACATACTGTTGAGAGCATAAATGATTAGATTTTGGTGTTGATCGTAAGAAAATCATGGTCTCAGCACCAATTTCAATATTTCGTTAACTTTGCCCTGTTCGGCAGAGGAATGCGCTCTTAGGCCGGACCCCCACAGGGCACATCAAGCGACGCAATGCGATTTTACGTGAGTCGTGTTGCAGCAATGCACGGGTGTCGCGAGGCATCGCAGTTGCGGCGGTGGGGGCAGCAGACTGCTGTATCTTCCGTTACATTTTGTCGTGCAACGAATTTGTCGCGTTGCAAGGCGCTTGTCTCGTCGGTGTGGCGGTGGCCTTAGAGTGATTTAGTTTATATATTCAAAGTTACCGCGACCTCCGAAATGTACGTGAAAGCATCACCAGAAAAAGGGGTTTTCCATTTAAGATTCTGCATCATATTCCGCTGAGGTTATATATGAATGCATTCGATTCGTCCTATTGGATATGACAACAATTTTAATCCGGATAGGTATAGGGTTAATTTAGTCAGTAATGAATCATGCATAGACGCTTTATACAATCTTAAAACAGCTTCAAAGCCTGATCTGCACTTCAAGTAAGTACAGTATACCAGAACATAAAAATGTCACCAATGTCAAATCCTGTTTCAGGTGATGATGTTCACACCTTCCGTGATCGGAGAAATGCAGTCGTATTCGGGCATAACCTCAAACCAAACTAGAGCATATAAATATAAGGTCGAATAGTCTAAAATTAAAATTTGACGTTTTGGGACGTCCTTTCAAGCCATCAGAAAATAAAGGAACTGTACTAGCTCTGATCCTTCCGCTCACTGACTGTACTCAGCTGCCGCTTTCTAAGGCGTCTTTTTGTGGCCATGATCGTGATCAGAATCACCGTGATCATGATCATCGTGATCACTGAAAAGCACAAGAACGGTCAATGATTTTGTAAATAAACCAGAGACGCCATGTAAATTTTCGAAAAATATATTTATATCATATTTTTATTAAAAATGATTGGGAATAGATTTCTTATGAGTTTTTATTTATTTTAAAGCCTCTGCATAATTCAACTAGCTGTTTTTACAGCATTTTGAACATACACAGGCATAAAAGTAAGGAAANAGAAAACATCACAACTTTGCATTTCAAATTTTGAATTTTTACTTGTCCAACGGCTGGAATCACTCTTTGATCACGCATGATTAGCCTGCGGAGGAAATCACGCTGCGATCAATTCTCACCATTGATCACGGTTGATTGCTATCAGAATCACGTCAAAATGCGGTCACAAAAACGCGTGAATCATGCGCGATCAGGGGGAATCATCCGCGCGCTGGTCACAAAAAGACGCCTCTATTAGGCTTTAGGCTTAAGAAACGTTTAAATGAATTTTTCCTCTTGTTGTTAACAGTATTTCCTTTATTTTCTGATGATGGAAAAGGACGTCCCGAAATGTCATATTTTAAATTAGTCGACCTTATATTTATATGAAATTTTCCTTATTTTAGATTTTCTTTCAAACTAGAGCACTATGAAAACGCATACCTCCGCCAAGTTAGGCAACGTTCACAAAAAATTCAAGTTGGTTCTGAAACTATGATTTCCTACTTCCTGAACGAGTAGCCGTCATAGCGTAAACACTAATTAACGCAGTGATACCATCATCGCGACAAGTTTCTAACGTATTTTCACGGAAACATATAGTATTAGTATTATGGACTAATCTGAAGTCAGGATTAGTACAGTAATGTTTAAATTTGAAGGACGGATAGTACATGGAGAATTTGATCATTCTGTTAGTCAAGTATATTTAAAACTAATTATTTCCTGGGAGAAGTTTGAAAGGCTATCAAAGATATTCAGTAGCAGTTTTTCTTACAACTTTCATTCAAGGAAGTCTAAGCAAATTCATGAAGTTCCATTCATGCTAGTGCTATTTACAACTCAAATTCGCTTACTTCTGTCATGTTTTCTTCGATACTTTTCTAAATTCTTGTACTAGTGAATCACGTTGCCTGCTAAATGAACGGGCTAAAACTTAATAACGTGACTCGTAGGTAAACATATTGAGAACTCTCTCAACAATACCAGTTCTTAAATAAACTATTATACTAATCTCACGTGCCACTAGCAATAAAAACTGGATGTAATTGGGGAGCATAATACTAAAGGGGTGGCAATAATGATAGCACAATTCAGAATTTTTCGAAGACTTAAAAAACACTACGCCATATCATGTGAAATTTTGACATAAAAACCTTATTTCAACTAGTTACCTATTTCTTATCATAGTTTCCTTATAAACTATTTGATTAAAGTTTTATGATGAAAAGTATAAATTTGTGTTGGAATACGGGTGGAAATAAAGATAGCACAACTTGAAAAAAAATTACATTTCCGCGTTATTACATCTAGATAAGAGAAGAAGAATATCAAAACAAACCGGTGTCGCCATATTGGACAGTTGCTCCCCACCTTGTAACCTCTATATTTGGAAATTAACCCATTTCTTCGCATGGGAAGACACTTAGGGTTATCTGAAAAGGAAAAGGGTCAAATAAACGTATTAAATGAAGAAAGACACACTATATCTGAGATTTCTAGGAAGGTTAGCAGATCTAGAAAATTGGTAACTATATTTTTGAAGAACCAAGAAGAATACGGAAAAAAAGAAGTCTCCTGGCCGCCCTTCAAAATTGAGCCCTACAGCCCGCCGCCGACTTCTCCGTGAGGCTTCTCGGACAGGAGAGGGGTCAAAAAGCCTGCAAACATCTCTGCAATTAATGTTACACCGAGAAGAGTGTGACAGATCCAGGGTTCATCTAAGAACTTCAGTTATAAGAAGAGAAAAACTGCACTAGCACTCACGAAAGCACACAAGGCAAAACGCGAAGGATGGGTTCGAGAAAAAGTGCAATGGAACCATGAAAATTGGTTTAATGTTATTTTTCCGATGAAAAAAGTTTAACCTTGACGGACCTGACGGTTCTCAATAGTACTGGCATGATCTTAGAAAGGAGGACAAAATTTTTAGCTAACGGCCTTTTGGTGGCCCATCCCTTATGATCTGGGGAGCATTCTCCATGAAGGGCAAGGCGAATTTGGTGATGATGGAAGGTAGACAGAATGCATCAGAAGTTCACAGAGGTCTTAGAAACTAGTCTTCTCCCATTTCAAACTGATAAACATCAGCAAGAAGCGGTGTTCCAGCAAGATAATGCCGCCATTCACACAGCGAGGTTGACAACAAATTGGCTTAATGCCCATAATATCGCCACTTTAGCTTGGCCTGCTAAGTTACCCGATCTAAACCCAATTGAGAATCTTTGGGGGATACTCTCACGGCATGCTTACGCCAATGGGAGACAATTCCAGGATAAAGAAAGCTTGTGACAGAGCATAAATGAATGCTGGGAGGCTCCTCCCTGAAGAACTGCTCGCTAATTTAATTATTTCTATGAATAACCGATGTGTACAAGTGTTGCAATCAAAAGGTAACGTTTCTAAATATAAGGAATTATGTTTTATGACTTTATTGTTTTCTAATATACCATTTTTTCCATATATGCTGTCTTTATTTCCACTTGATTTGCACCCACAAACTATTATTTTCGTCGCAAAATTTTGAAAAGACAACGAATACAATAATGATTATAAGGAATCGGTAACTATAGTTAAAGTAACATTATTTAGTTAAAATTTCATCTATATTGATGCAGTACTTTTAAACTTATTACAAAATTTCAAAGTGTGCTATCATTATTGCCACAACTTTATGTTTTCTCTCTTTTGCTTCAAGCACTGCAAACAGTTAGAGCGCAAATATTGGAGTGTACTAATAAAATTAAGTCAGAATATACGCGCAAAGCATCCACTGGCCACCAAAATAAATATACACACCATTAGGCTGAGCCACAACAGCAGGAAGAAGGAGGAAGCTGCCACAAGGATGCAGTATCCGTAGGCCGGCGCCACCTTCAGTAAGACGAGACCGTCATCCATGTCGCTGTACCTAGTAACACAACAGCATTAATATAGTTTATTCCATGAACTAGTGTACATGTGGCTCCATCTCGAGTGACGGCCAAAAATAGCAAAACATCATAGATGCCCTTGGTTATCATATTTGTCCGATATATATATATATTTTTTTGGTTATTGAAAGATGTTACGTCGGCAATTGCATCAAAGTCGGAAGAATAGCTGATGCAATGAAATTGTCTGTGGGAAGAAGCTAAGAATCAAGATGCATGAGAGTGCCAATGGAAGCTTCTGGTATCTCCAGTGCTGATATTTCAATTTCGGCAATTCAATTTAGACATAAGGTCGCCCTATACTTTGCCATAGATTCGATATATTATGGAGAAGGTAATACCTGTACAAATCAGACTAAGCCTACGATATCTTCATTGTTTAAATTTCAACTGTCTCTGATCTATATATTAATACGCTTGTATCTACGTGTGTGTGTGGGTGTGTGTGTGTGTGTCACGCTCTTCACAAATAGATAGGCGTAAATTAGAGACTTGAGTTCATTTCACCCGTATCATATCTAC
>LQNS02278165.1:12290654-12329036 GCA_001587735.2 Parhyale hawaiensis
GTGAAAACATTTACCAACCGTAGAATATCCACGGGTCCCACAGAGGACAGCTACCTAAATTGGAGGACAACTGTCCCAATAGGAGGTAAACTAGCCCTTAAATTCAAAGGACAACTACCTTCTGGGAAAACAATGACCCCTAGGAGGGCAACTACCGATTTGCAATAATAAACACGATTAAATGAGATGTGCAACTAATTACATTAAAATCCAACAACAAGCATACCGGTAGAATGAAATTTTCCAAACACTCAAAATAAAGTTGGTAAACCGTGAAAATTTTCACGGGTAAAGATAATTAAATTATTCTCTTTGAAAATTGAATTTAGAGCAGAGATGCTAATACTACCAATTTTCTTGGCCCAAGGCGTATCTTGGCTACGCCTCAGACCCTATGAGGAATGCCATCCGCTACCAGCAGCAAAGCGAGCGAAATTTTTGTAAAGAAAAACGAAAGCGTAGATATGATACGGGTGAAATGAAGTCAAGTCTCTAATTTACGCCTATCTATTTGTGAAGAGCGTGACACACCCACACACACACACACACACACACACACGTAGAAACAAGCGTGGAATTCCACGGGTCCCGCTAGTCTTTCTTTATTACAACTGCTAACCTAAAAGCACCTGGAGATGAGCGTTTACGGCTTCACAACTGCTGAACATCGAAGCTTTTTCTCTCACTGACATGGAGAAAATTCATTTCAATCAGCAACGCTCCAAGTTATAGTTTCGATTTGGTATCCAGGATACGGTAGGATGGCCTATAGGTCCAATGGTTTGTTGCTCAGAGAAAGCTGTTAGATCGACCACTGAATTAAGGTTGGCAGAATAACTAGTGGAACGACATAATCTGATGGAAGAAACTAAGAATCATGATGCATGAAAGTGCTAATCCATGGAAGCTTCAGGTACATGATCTTCAGTGCTGCGATTTCAACTTCTGCAAGCAAGAAGTGCATTCAGACATGAGGACGCCCTATACTTTGCCATGGATTCGTTGTATGGCGAAGGCAATGCTCATTCAAATCAGACTAAGTCTTCGATTTCTTCATTGCTTGAATTTCAATTGTCGCTGATTAATATACGTTTGCTATCAACTGCAACATAGTCAAACTTCTACCAATTCGTTTTCAGCTGGACCCGTGAAATGTTCACGCTCTACCGGGCAGCAGGGAATGCAAATAATAGGTGTAAGTTTGCCAACATCTTCAACGCCGCCTATTTTCTACCTCTCAGTTTTCAATGGAACTTGAGAGGACGACCAGAGCCTCCAACCTGTACTAATTTCCGCCTATCTGCTTGTTTAAAGCGTGCCAGAAAATTGATAAACCGATAAACCCATAAACAAACAGATAAATGCACATCGGTCTTTATTATATTGCAGATAGTAGTACACAAGTACCAAGAATTTTGAGTTATAACTCCCTCCCTGTTCGAAGAGCTATCCGAAACTTGACTGACAGCACTTGCTGAGCAAACTGAACTTCGCTAATATTTTAACAGCTTATTAAGTGAGCCAAAACTTTGTTTTCGGGGACTCAACTCTACATTCGAACGATTAGCCGAAGAAACTCGTTCCTTTAGGCTTTGTCTAGCGTGCGTCAGAAAAAATTGACTATCCTGAAGTTGTTTGCGTGAATAACCATGTTTGCCCAATAATTAGTTTTCTATGCTGATGACATAGAAAATAGAAATTTGTTGAGGGGAAACTGTTATAAAATGGGTCTTACCATGTGGATTGACACTATTAGCATTAATTAGGGCGAGTTCGATTGGGACCTGAAAGTCGATCTAAGCCAAACCTACTTCATTTAACTTGTCCGAAACTGCAGGAAGGTGTGGCGACTTCTTCCCGTTTATTTAATTTTCATTCATTGAGTCGAAATTAATCACCTGACACCTGTGAGGCTTCTAAGAACTCAATAATTACAATTCGTATAATCGAAATTTCAGTCAGGTCAACATAAACGGGTCGCTTCTAACACCTGTAACACGATTCAAGACGACGAAACTAAAGTTACTATCGACAGTTCCGGACGAGTTAAGTCAAGTCAGCTTGGCTTAGCTCGACTATTAGGTTCCAATCGATAACGCCCTTAGTCAGTGGATAAATAGGATTTTCATCAACTCTACCACCGCCGCAAAACAGAGTGACTTGTCTTTCTGTGCCGATATCTACGGCGCCTGTTGGATACCAAGCCCGCGGCATTTGTAAAGATTTCATAAAGCGCGGTATGACCGCCTAAATCGTGTACAATGATAGCTGGGCGTTATTAGGATAAAATATCGGCAATAAATTATCACGATACGAGAACTGCGCATTTTTCTATTCGGTAAAATGTTTCGATATATCGATATCGTCGATATAATTAGCCCCATACTGCCGGTTGCGATGGTTTTTAGTTTTTAATTCAGAATGATCCAGTACGCGTAAATTACTCCAGGATGAAATGCGGAATGCTTCACACCACCACGCAACTGATTGCTCAATGATCAGCAGTTCTGTGGGATGGCAAAATAGTGTTACTGAAGTGCATCATCGTTGATAGGTGCTAGTTAGCCAGTTATTACGAAGACTGAGTTCTTCTTAAATGTATGTAGTTGTGCTTTAGTATAGCATGAGACTAAATGCATGTATCTTCAATATAACGAGGAGTCGAGACAAAGAACACTGCCCAGGCCGCAAGTGCGCAGAAAGTCGGGAAGAGAGAGGAAGAGAAGGACCAGGATCATCGGTGGAAATAGGATAAAAATAAATGGGGTAGACATAAAGTGAGAATTGATGGAAACACGTCCCTAAGCCCTAACGAGCTAAGGTTACGGTAACTTACAGAACTGCTCCTTGGGTGAACACCTACTCGTGTCATGAGATGCGGGAACTCAACTGCCCTATATATATTGAGCAGGTAGGCTGATGACTTGCTATTCCTTGCGTAGAGGCTTCTCTTCTGTTCTTAGAAGTGCTTTGCCTATGATAGCAAGTTCATGATTTTTTGTGCATTTATATTCTGTGATATACCTTAATATCAGATCATGCAGGCACTATAGTTTGAGCACTAACTGAGGTTCACATGAAAGCCGTGGGAACGTTGCTTCAGGGCAGGAAACCAGCACGCAGCTGTAAAAACTTCTCTGCTGCTATTTCGGGCAATCAAAAGATTAAATATTGAAAATATGTACACGATTAAGAAAAGTTGCAAAGAATTATCTTAAAAGCGTCTCTGATAGAGTACACTTTTTTCTTGCCAGTCTGTTCGAGGAACAAGCGTGTAGTGCCATCAGGAAAGTTCTACTTGACGCGCAGTCTTGCATCATGCAGGTTAATTTCTATCGTTGTGCCATTCATAGGCTTTGAAAAGAACTGTTTCTGTTTCATCACAAAATTGTATTGTTTATCGGTTTTGTTTCTGAGATTCGAAACCAACGTAATGAATTATAAACTCTCCAATCTACAACATATGCGAAGGAAATCATGGAGGTAATACAAAAGGAGTAAGCATAACCTCTTTATTTCATGGCAACAAAAAAAAAAATAAAGTTGCGCCCAGTTCTGGCTGTGATGACATAAAAGACCTATACAGCACGGCTGCAGGTGGTGTTGTGGATTCTGGGGCAAAGTATGAATTATGATTGTGCTTACGCCCTAACGGTTTTATAATTAAATTTCGGCAAGTGGTGTTGAATCTGGCTGTAGTTTATACTGCTAAAGTTAAATTGTAAGGTTAAGTATGTTCTTTTCACTTCCCCACTCGCTCGGAGTGGTGGTGAGTAACTCAACCTAGGGCATGAGACTCCTACCCGTATAACCACGGAAAGATCCCTCAGCACAAATGGTTCTGCTTGTTTATTACCTCCGCCACGGAGGTTATGTTTTCGTCGAGTTTATCTTTTTGTTTGTCTGTCTCTCCTTCTGTCTGTCTGCCTGTCATCAAGATAACTCAAAAAGTTATGGACGGAATTTGACGAAACTTTTAGGGACTGTTAGGTATGTTAGGAGGAACAGATGATTAACTTTTGAAGATACGTCCGTCCGTTTGTTTGTTTGTCTGCCTCATTTTCTCAATGCCATAACTCAAAACTTATGGACGGATTTTTATGAAATTTACATGAATTGTTAGGTTTATCACGAAGAGTAAATGACAAAATTTCTTTTTTGTTTTCTTTTTGTAATGATATGATTGTTTGCGTCTCTTTATCGTTGCGTTTAATTTTATGCTTGTTAGCGCAATAACTGAAAAACTTTCCAATGGATCTTTATGAAATTTACAGGAGTTAATTGTTAGTAATATTAAAATACATGTATGATTAAATTATTACATTTTAGTGCAGATCGATTGGTTCGTTTGTATGTTTGACCCATATTTGTCATAATGTTTGTTAGTAGCATAACTCAAAAATTTATGAACGGATTTCAAAAAATTACTGAAGTTGTTAACACAACAGATTAGATTTTGGGGTTGATACAAAGAAAATCATGATCTCAGTACCAATTTTAAATTTCCGTAACTGAATTGCCTTGCTTGGCGGAGGTATGTTCTCACAGAGTGCTCTAATTTCTCTTTTTTCTGTCTTATCTTTTCTTCTATTTTTAATATCTTTCTTGCTGTGGTTTGAACTGGTTTCCAATATCATTTTTTTTAGTCCTCTAAATTGAGATTTCTCCTGAAACCAAGACGATCGCGTTGCCTATCTTTGGCTTTAGGAATTCCCCTGTACACCATGTGCAATATGATGTAGAATGTATACTATGTCATATGGTATACAATCTAACTTCTCTTAGTTTTTTAAATAACGTGGCAATTAGGAATTCCCCTGTACCGCCCCATGTAACAATGACACAATGTATAGAATATAGGTTGTGTAGTGTGTTACTACTTTCAGTCTTTAACAAATGTTTCCTAAGTACATACATGAGCGTGAATTTGTGTTCATTAATTACATCATGGTTTACCCTGCTCGGTAATGGGTCCTACGCAAATATATATATATACACGCGAGTGACACTCTGAAATGATTAAAATAAAATAGAACTATACAGCAGCAAGCATTGCAGTTATCAGGAGTTATACCCGATGACCATGTACATATCTTTTCCTTAGCTACACTTTTTAACGCGAGTGTTTCTACCATACAAATAACATATATTTGTACTATGCTGTAAAATTTTGTAGTAGTAGTAGTATATAGTAGTAGTACATAATAGCAGCCCCCTTTGTAATAATAAGGCGTTTTATTCTGGGACTGAGTGAATTTTGTAAATCGATAGAGATTAGAGCAACTTTGTATTTAAGCAACTAAGCAAGTTTCTCTTCTTATTAGCAAATGTGTAAGTTCACCGTAGGATGTGTTGTATGGTACTGCCATGTGATAGCATTAAGAAAACCAGATGTCATAGTATTAAGCCATGAAAACCTCCCCTCGGGAAGAAATATATGGGATTTCTTTCTCTACCGTTTCTTCCAATAATGAGTTAGCTTTCAAGATTAGAAAGGCGAAAACATGGTATCGGTGATACGGTCTCGGGAAGAAACCACTCTGTACCCCACCAGAGTTTAGAGAATTTGCTCCATGCTCTGAAACTTCCATGTCGATTCTGATGCTCTTCAGAGGCTAAGCCATCTCTGAGCGTTCTCTTCAGCCAGCTTCAGCCACTTGATTTCAGTAATATTGTCGCATTCTCGTACGCGCGGAAAGGTAGCTTATACATGCTCCTCTTATAATACCTCCGTGGAGGAAATAGAGAGGGAGGCGACATAAGGGACCTACGCTTCACTCAATTAGAGCCCGAGCTGGCTGGCTAACTGAATTGGGACGCGTAGATGTACGTACATTTGTATTCCTTTTAGTTTTGAAAAGTATAAATTCATGCTGTACTTCAACTGTCTATGCTGCGAAAATGGGCTCATCCAATTTACCAGACGCATTAAGTTTCTGTCCTGTCCGGAACGTTAGTTTTCCAGCAGGTTATGTCAGCCTAGCAGGTTCCATCAAAGTGTGCTTCAGTAAGTGACTGATGTGCTATAGGCTGTTTAATTATGTTTCTTATCTATAACGACTATGAGAATTGAGCTCATTAGAAAGCTACCTCAAAAAGCTACCGTGAAAAGCCACCGTAAACTTCTTTTGTCCCATTGCCAAAGGCTCATGTCGTCTCCACCTATACTTACTTCGAAACAATATTATTCTGCATGCGGTTCCGTCCACAAGTACGTTTATTTATCCATTCATTCCTTGGATACTCTGGTGCAGCAGCACCCTCTGGTGCAGGCTGCTACCCTGTGAAATTGCTGTAACCTGGAACTCCCACCATCCCGACTTCGGCGGCCACTGGCACCCTGTTCTCCCGTGCAAATAAATAGGTGCAACGCATCAGCCACTGATTGAAGCACGATAATTAAGCTGACTCGCGTGGCCTGCTGGTAAAACAATGACGTTGAAGACGGGAATGAAACTAAAGGTGTTTGCTAAAATGGCTACCGAGTGGTTTATTCCTCGAGTTCACTAAAACATTGAAACTCTAAAATTTGGCTCACGTAGGCAAATCTGTAGCTAATGAAGACAGTTGAAAAAGCAACAAAAGTTTAATAGTTTAATGTCACGACTTCCCCCCCCCCCCTCCCCCGTTGTGAAAAATTGGGCCAGGATTCAGCACGAACTGAGCATTTCCAGTGAATTCCATTAATTGAACAACAATTTCTAGGTTTTACTTCGCTGCCAAGCACTTTAAAAACTAATGTTCGTGCCTGTTGTGCAATCGGGATATTTTGGTCCTGCCAGCTTATCTTGGCACAACTTTCGCTGATTTAATGGATGGTCAAGGCGACAGATACCACAAACAAGAACAGTAAAAGCTTCATTACGAAATGATGACTGTAATTTTTGACGGCTGTGTACTCTAGTGCTTAATAATTACCAGTGCTTGCTAAATAACGACAGTTTTCTTTGTGCCAAGGACAGAAATGAAAGACTAGCGCAGCTCAGCTGGAGGGAAGCTGAGAACACTCATTTCATGTTTCGTTAAGTTGGCAGCTACACATCTTTCACTAGCAGATTATTAATGAAAGAATATTCAATTATGGGAAATCACGGCAACCATAACATATTACACATTTTTCATCACTGGTTTTAGTATCACATAATGTGAAAAATTGCACCTTTACACCTTTATTGTTCTCAGACATAGACAATTACAAAGATTCTAAAATCCATTCATGTGACGAGTTCTCCGAAACGCTTTAGACTGTACAAGCAAACTCAACACGTGTAGACTGAACTTATTTCGCTTTGAGATCTATGTGATGGAGATGACACTGGAGGAGAGGTTGTCTTCCCAAATCATTTCAAAGTAAAGTCTCAAGTTTCGCTACAATCTCTAGTCATACGCCAGTGGCAGAAAATTTAGCGGACTCAGGCTTTGATAGGTTTCGAGAGACATTATCTGAGCCAAGGCTGGCTTTCCGTTGGGAAACAATTCAGTGCCCTCAAGTTAACAAAAGGGTATCACGAGCACGCTTACGTGATTATAAGACGACACTATTACACGATCAGAATATAGTTTTTGATTTCCGGATTTTTTACCTAAACTAAACTAGGAATCTGCGGTTGCTAATATAAAAGTTTTGGGTTTAACGGTAAACAATTATAGCTAAATTCATTAAAAAGTCATCGACCATAGCGTTACGGATTTTTTGGTATCGGACATTGGTTACCAAGATTTGGGTTTTCCCGTATAGTGCCCAGCTAGTGCAAACTACAGCGTAAAACCAATAAAAACGCAATAAATTTTAAGTTTATTGCAATGAACAACCTCTGATCCGTAATTCAGAACTAGTAACATCATAAAAAAAGACCCGCAACAACACTCAAAACGAAATAGTTACTTTTGCTCGAAGAGACAACTGCAAACGAGTTGGCGTGCCGGCACCCAAGACAAAACTACGGATGGGGTTCCCATGTGGACACGATTGCCAGTGGCCTTCGTTGCGTTAGGGCTTTTTGCTCGCCTAAATAACCTGTCCCCACGATAAAAAGTGGCCTTAGTTGTGTTAGGGATTCTTGCCTGCCTAAATAATCTGTCCCAGGAATTTAAAGCAACCACGCCAAACCATAAATAGGGTTAGACTATCTCCTGGTCATCAATGAAGATCATGAAGAATATCAACATATATATTTTGTCATGTTTCATAACGAAACCTGCACGATCGTTGCTGCAACGAAAAAGAACGGTCAGAGGCCAATGTTTGTTACCTTTGGAGACATCCGTCTGCTCTATTCTGCATAGCCTCAAGTATGGGATATTTATATGTAACCCAATTTATTTGGGATAGAAGTAGTTGAAGGGTTACTACCGCAGCAGTTCTACATAATTTTTCTTTCGGCATTTCTATCGGAAGGCCTCAAGTTTCTTACGAACTCGAATGAGTTCTATTGGCCTCAAAGGGACTATATATATATATATATATATATATATAGCGATCAAATATTGGCAAGAAAAAAGGAGCAAAACTTCTTCAACCCTTAACGGCACTGCTAAAAAGAGAAAACAGAAGAATACAAATTGCTATACGACAACAATACCCTATAATAACGTTGAATGTCAACGCTTTTACGGCTTATTTAATTATTAAAGATTCACCAATATGCATTTAAATACTGTACAAACATTATCGATGTAATTTTGCGACAACTACAGATATATTAAATTTTAAAATGGCGTATTTTCTGCTGAGCAGCCATAAAATGAAGAAAAACTTTTCAAAAACCATTATTATTAACTAAAGCACTCTGCGAGTGCATACCTCCGCCAAGCGAGGCAACGGTAGCAAAAAATTCAAAAGTGGTCTGAAACCATGATTTTCTTTGCATAAACTCCAAAATCTAATAATTTGTGCCTTTTGATAGTAATAACAGCTTGTGAAGTTTTCTTGAAGATCCGTTGATAATTTTTTGAGTTTTGCTGCTAACAAACGTTATAATAAGCATGAGTCAAACATACAAACGAACAAACCGATTTGCACCAAAATTTAATCATTTATGTTTTTTAACATTACTAACAACACCTATAAATTTCATAAAGATCCATTCTTTATTTTTTGAGTTATTGTGCTAAGAAGCATATAATTTAAAACAGTGACAAAAGAACGAACGAACAAACAGGTCATCAACAAAATTTGGTCATTATTTTTTGTTATATACCTAACAACTCATGTTAATTTCATCGAAATCCATCCATAACTTTTTGAGTCATGGCATTGAGAAAAATGAGGCAGACAAACAAACAAACAAACAAATGGACATATCTTCACCAAAAGTTAATGATCTGTTCCTCCTAACATACCGAACAATCCCTGTAAATTTCATCCAAATCGGTTTTTAACTTTTTGAGTTATCTTGGTGACAGACAGATAGACAAAGAAACAAACAGACAGACAGACAAACAAACAGATAGACAAACACGACGAAAACATAACCTCCTTGGCGGAGGTAATAAAAGTCATTCACAGTGGCTCTGGCTACAAACGATCTAATATGTACCTGCGGTGGGCGCATCCTGTTGCCTGACGGAGGCCAAGCAATGGAGCGTAAAGATGTCTAGAATGTAAAACCATTGCTACATGTCTTTCGTTTGTTACCTAGAAATAAGATACATCCTTTTGTCTCACTTCATGTTTCAAAATGAAAGATACTTGGCGACGTCTGGTACCTTGATTTCTGCTGCAGTTCATGTATCATATTAAGAGACAACTCGTGGTCTAATTTTAATTTTGGAAATGACTGAAGACTTCATTTGCTGAGGCCGGATGCACAAACGCCTTGTAAGTTACGGTAACGTAAACTGTACAGTTCCTTATAGAAGCACCGATATCGAGGCCCAGATTTTGTCACTTTCTCATACTGAACTTCACAAAGTTATGATCAGAGCTAGGACACTGCAGCTCTTAAAAAAGAGCTGCAGAAGCGGTTTAAAGGAGCGCTTATAGCGCTATAAGTGTGCAATAGTAGCGATAGAAAAGTGCACCAGGAGCAGTTATGGGAGCGTTTGGGGCAGTTACCGGAGCATTTAGAGCACTTATGGGAGCGTTTGAAGCAGTTACCGGAGCATTTAGTGCAATTGCACTGTTCTGCTTGCGCACGTATTGCTGCATGAGAAGGCGAAGCTAAGGGGTTGCCAGTCCTAAAACTCCTACCCATATGCTCGAAAGCTCGGTCAATTTGCATATATTCCACTTCTTTATTTTCGGTATTTCTGGAGGAAATTGCCATGGAATTTGAATGTAGGCGTGCATAGAATGATATTCAGAGGAGCGGAAACTAAGCGCTCCTCTAAATATCATTCTAACACGCCTGCAGTGTGTGCAGGCGTGTTACAAATTCCATGTTACAAATTCCATTGCAATTTTTATATCAGAAGTCCCGAAAATAGAGAAGTGGCATATCTGCAATTTGTTCGAAAGCTCTTAGTTTGCAGCAGAGTAAAATTAATTCGCAATAGTTGGTAAAATAAAGTCACATGTTGTAACACTCAAGCTTCTCAAATTCATGGTATACGCAATTTGTAATGAAATGCCAAGTAAACAACTGAAGGAAATGAAATAAAATTTATTTAGTATACGGGCTAAGCGAGAAAATCAGAACAGACAGCAGAGCTGAAGGGTGAGTTGGAGCAGTTTGCAGCTAGGAAGTGATGAACCCTTGACAGCAGTGAAGTGATGAAACACTGGCAGCCATGAAGTAATCTAGCGTTGGTAGCAGTAAAGTGATATAGCACTGGAGGCCATAAAGTGATCTGAATGATAAAGCACTGGCCGCCATGAAGTAATGTAGCATTGACAGCAGTGGAATGATATTTCATTTGCAACCGTGAAGTGATGTAGCTTCGACAATTGATTTTTTTTTCAACGACGGATTTGAAGTAATAACCTGAGATATTGATGTGCCTATGTAGAGATTTGGGTAGAGTTCATCCCTATTGCCGCAAGGAATGTAAGGTTATGAAATGCCAGTAATACTGGAAAACCTGATTAAAACCACCATAATACTACAGAATAAAGCTACACTAGTAGCCATGTAACTAAAAATGCATAATTAACCATGAGATAAAGATACCAGGACAGCCGTTAAAAGACATTAAAATGACATTTTGGTGCTGATACAACCTTTCATCACTGGAACCATCTCCAGTTGCACCATGTCATTTCATATTACTAGAGCCCGGATTTCTAGTCCTAAAAAGTGTCCTAGTCTAGTCCTAAAAGATTTCTAGTCCTCGTAAAAAATCCTGTTAGTAATGCTGCAGGTCGAGTACGTGGGGCTGCTATGTTTTAGCGCTGGGCAAATGTTCGGTATTACTTTAATATCCGACACCTGCTACCCTTAAGCCCGCTCCACTCAAGAGTCAGAACAAGGGAACATTTCTCCAATTGTTCCCCAGCCTTCTCTATGCTTGGTACCCCCCCCCCCCTCCAAAAAAGAGAACTTTTGCATTGTGCTCGAAGCCCTACAAATTTAATAACTGACATGATGACAAAGAACTAAAATTATATCAATTTACGCCACATTTTCAAGGTTATTTCTACATGACGTTGAAATAATCTAAGGTTTCGCTATTCTTGATTTGAATGCTCATCTTGCAACCCCGAGGGGTGTGACCATCCCAAGTTGGGAACTCCTGCTCTAGAATGATTGATTTTGCTGTCTCCTGTCTAGAATTCCCAATGTCCTACCGTATGCAACATAGAAAGCATTGTTCGATTGTCCTTTATGTTTTACTTTATGTATCAGATTGTACCCATTGTACTAATGTTAAGATCCTTCCACTTGTTGGAGAAAATGAATGATATCTCATCTAATCCCAACTTTTCCGATTACGTTGAGCGGGTGCAGCTTCCACGTGTCCAGTATTATGCTGACCAAAAATCGCTGAAAATCTGAGTCGGCACTGCAGCTATTCCACTACTCTAAAGACTACAGAAAGAGCCAGTGGTACAGTTTCGTATGTCTCTCTTAACCTCGGGTGATTTTCAATTCGCAGGAACACATACTTATATACTGAAGCAATATTCGTAGGCTTAACGCGCGTAGCTGTTGTCACTGTCACAGAAACTTTTGTTCTACGACAGTGAAATGCGGCCACCGTTTCCAACTCTCGTGTGCAACTGGCTTAACTGGCTTTACAGCATCCCACTGCTAGTGGTCCTAGTTGCAGAGTGTGACCTAGGCTGGGATGCTCCACGTCTCAACAAGGCGGCATGGAGGTATACATGGAGGTATAATGAAAATCTATTATACCTCCATGGAAGGCGGTTCGCTTGAAATCATTGATGACTTGAGGAGGTGTAGTGAATACAGAAAGACGACTGTGCTCGCTTGAGACCAAACCAAGCCCGTAGTAGCCAATCGGGCTTAGGCGGGTTCACCACCACGACAAGGGTGACTACTCCGATCGGCCGTGGCATCATTCGTGGTATGTCGGGCGAGAGAGCACGCGTTTCTCTCTAGTTGCTGAGTTAGGCTTGGGTTGGTTTGTCACTGATTTTTTTCTGTCCAACTGCAGCCTTCAACTTAAAATTTTTATTTGAAGAGAAGAAGAGCCGCAGATTTTTTTTAGAGATATAGTATTTAAAGCATAGTTAGCAGGAATTGTTCGTAATAAGTGTTGGATGTTGGACAGTACAACATGTCGTGCACTCTCTATATCATTACCATTTTGGCCATCTATGAGTGCATTAGACGGTCGCATATACAACGTAGAGGTAGAGAGTCAGCGTGGATTAATTTTTCCCAAATTATAATTAGGGGCTATTTTGTTTATCGTCTGCGTCTACCGTGCATCTACTGGCTCATTGGCTTGAGGTCAGTTGCCTTTGCAGATTCATTGAGCACAATTCATATTGCCAAAATAAAATGTGCCATTTAATGTTAAGACCGATGATATGAAATTTCATTCAGATTAATCGTATAATTTTAATCATATGTTTCTACGCTTGCGTAATTTTCGTAAAATGAAGGTGAATAGTCCAAGAACTGTAACCCATTCACCTCTTAACAAACTTTTACCGCGGCGGGTCGACCAGCATCCCATTCTTAAGGTATATGACTGAAAATATCATTTGGTGAGATAGTAAGGCTGCATAATCTATCTTAATGTAGTAAATATAGCGGGAATATCCGTGAAAGAATGATAGCTGAAGATATTGCGCAGCTAATCCAAAATATAGTGAAAAAAAAAAACGCAAAGAGATATCTCCTCGGTAGAGCTGGTTTGGCTGGTATTCTTCTATAGCAATAACATAACACAGTTAGCTCAGCTGTAACTTCTCAGAAAATTCAGTCACTAGTGTTGAATGCGCTTCTTTGACTAGTTTTCTGCAGGCTCGAGCTAAATCGGTTTGTAACTAACACATGAAGTCCGTCTAAAAGTGGCGAATCCAACGCTTATGAATCAAACTGGGGGCCGAGCGAATTAGATTGTGGGGTTACCTGCGCCGAGGTTATGGTTTTGTCGAGTTGTCTCTTTGTCTGCCTGTTTGTCTGCTGGGCCGTCAACGAGATGACCCAAAATGTCATGTACAGATCTTTACGAAATTTACAGAGTTTGTTAGGCATGTTATAAGGTACAGATCTTTTGGTGGAGATTCGTTCAAATGTATGTTTGTCTACCTCTTTTCTTTTGGTGTCATAACTAAAAAAAAGTATGAACGGATATTCATTAAATTTACACTAATTGTTTGGTATGTTACGAAAAGCAGATGACCATAATTTTGTGATGATCTATTGATCCGTTTGTTTGTCTCTATGTCTGATTCTATGTTTATCGGCAACATAATTCAGACTATTATGATTGAATTTTTGTGCAATTTTCAAGATTAGTTACAAAGGTTGAATGACACAATGACCAAATTTTCCTGATCGGTCCGTTCATTTGTGTGTTCGACTAAGATTAATCAGCAACACAACGCAAGAAGTTTTGAACGGAACGTATTTTCACAGCATTTGCAGGACTAGTTAGAATATTAATGTTCGAAAAATGACCAAATTTTCCTGATCGGTCCGTCCATTTGTGTGTTCGACTAAGGTTAATCAGCAACACAACGCAAGAAGTTTTGAACGGAACGTATTTTCACAGCATTTACAGGACTAATTAGAAATATTAATGTTCGAAAAATGACCAAATTTGGATAATTAATGATCGGTACATAGACCACACCATACATTGACTGGACACCGGCCTCTAAGGCAAATTTCGGTCCCGCAATTGGGCCTGACTGCACGGTGCCGCAGACGCACTTTTAAATGTTCTCCCATTACTTTTTCAAAGTTTGTGTAGGCTATATGATTTAACTCTTTTACATTCAGCAATGACGTAATGACTGGCAAACCTGTACATACTTTTAAAACATCTATACGCAAAAAATTCACAAAAATATTAAGGCTTGACGTAGCGCATCTGTTTATGACATACCTTGATATTTACAGTAGCGTAAACTTATTTCCCAATTTTTAGTAACTAAAGTATCATTTTCTAGAACAGAAGCTTCTAAAATTTGTGGTATGCTCGATTTGTAATAAACTGCCAAGTAAATATCTAATGGAGTTGTTAACTAAAATTATTTGGTATAACCTCCACACATAGCGACTAAATTCTTGCCGATGGTAGAACTGGAAGTCGTGCATCCGGCAGCAGCATTCAATCGACTGCTGCAGGCTGCAGTCAGTTGTTCGAGTGCACTCAACTGATGCAGTTATTTTTATGAAATTTGTATGAGTAGTTAGGTACCTACTTATATCAAAGTTTTGTGATGATTTATTTGTTTGTTTATCCCCTGCGAGCAAAGCGAAGAGCAGTGATAATGTTTTCGTTGAAGATTTAAGTGTATACAGATATGTACGGTATTTGTCTGTCAACCCAAAAAGTGGTAGAAGGAGTCGCGCAACGTCAATAATTTTTGCAGGGAGTCTGGTGGGTTTACCTAGATGTAACCAATGCCGAAAAACTATACCTAACTAGGTCGCCAAAAAAATGACGGTGACGAATTTGGTTGTTTCTCCACCAAATAAGAGGCAGAAGGAGTTGAGTAATAATAATTATAATATTTTTTAGGTAGTCAGGTGGGTTGACTGAGATGTGATTTAACTTTTAAGCAGCCATAAAGTGCTAAAACCTAGTCATTAAATTATATAATACAGGCAATCATGAAGTGATGTAACATAGGTACACTTGAAGTGATGTAATGTAAATTACGTTAGCACCCATGAAGTAAAATAATGTGAGCACCCATGAAGTGATTTAACTCAGGCAACGAAAAACTGATTCAGCATAGGAAACCATGAAGGAATATAACGTGGGCAACCACAAAATGGTGTAATATGCATAAACAGTTATGTGAAATGATATTGACACTCACAATTTTCAGCTTTAGATGGTTCCAGTAGATTAGATTAGATAGGCGGCAGTAGACGAACCAAGAGGCCTATTCCCAAAGAGACACCGGGACTAACACCCCGGCTTCTTTGAGCTATTGCCATTATGTTAGTAGGATTTGTAATGAAGGGTTGTATCAGCCCTAAATTGTTATGTTTTAATATCATTTACCGGCTGTCTTGGTACTGATATCTATAATTCAATATGTACTTTGAGTTCATTGCTACCAATGTAGTATAACTGTGATTTTAATTCATTTTTTCAACATCACGGGGTTTTCTTAACCTCCCTTTTGTTGTGGCTACTGGGATGAGGTCTACTGAAAGCTCTATACTGTATACATCAATTTCTGAGGTTATTGTTTCACATCCGTCGTTGGAAAAAACTCACTTGAATGTGATATTAAAGTACATTACGTGTAGTATCTATGAGCCCATTTTTTCTGTACAATTTTAAAATTCCTATAATTATGATGAATCTTCAATTATTATTGGTGCCCAAAGGTATGATATATATAGCCTACTGAAGATATATGATTGTGAATTTAGATTCCCTGCTCTGTAACACTTTCCTCATTGTACGACGAAGAAATTAATCTTTGTTTGAGTTCTCTGTGACTATTAGAACTCATTTTATTAAAACTTACGTAAATCGGCCTCCAGGCCCAATTACCAGAGGCCCAATTTCAGTCTCCAGTCAATGTACGGTGTGGTCTACGATCTGTATATTGACACTTGTTTGCCTGATTGTTCGTCAGAATTAGGATAACTAAAAATGTCACGGACGGAACTTCGAGAAACTTACTGGCAAGAGGCGCGAATGACAAAATATTGGTGGTGATAAAAAGGAAAACCTAGTTTCATAACCAATTTCAAATTTTCGTTAACATTGCTTTGCTTGGATGATATATGCGCTCTCAGAGTTCTCTGTAGCAGGAAGTGAACCAATCATACACACCCTTAATCCTAGAGCACAACCTATAGGACACTATACCCTATTGTTATCATTATCGTTAAATTCAGTGTTTTATCATACCGAGACATAACCCATTATTACACAGAAGAATATATGATTATTGTTCTCGAGGTCAATTTTTCAAGCGCTTATAATGATCGGTGGTGGAGATCTGGAGAAGAAGCGCGGCAGAGTCTAAGAACATCCAGGACAGGCGCCGTAGTCGAGTGCGGTGTCAGGCGTCAGGTAGTAGGAGTACTCTGAAATGGCGACACTATGTTACGAGATAAGTATCAGTTCGATTTTTATTGTTTATGCCATGATTCAGTAAGAGTTCAAGAATTACTTTGAATTTTATCATGCATGGGTTATGAAAAAGCGGTTAAGAGACCAGCGTGTGGTTTACTACGAAGGCTCAATCCTTTTTTTCAAGCACGGTGTCTTATTTTACTGGAAAAAGATTCTTTATCGTACGGAATTCCTACGAGGAAAGGAACCTATGTAGCGAGGTTGGCAAAGTCTGGTTAAATAGTGTTAGAACGGTATTGAAAGTCAGAATATAGGTATTGAGTACTCCATGGCTTGAACAATAATTTTCTTCGAGATATCGAGATGTACAGTAAATTACAAGACAGTATGGCTTACACTGTTTTATCCCTAAAAGGGAGACCCCTAGCGAGGAGTTATAACAGGAGAGGTGAGGTGCAATGTACCACAGCCAAATGATTTGCTGATAAATTTATAGGTATTTCAAATAAAAAATGAACAGGCATACTCTTCAGACTTTCATACATGAGTTGAGATATAATTAGAATCATCAATTCAATGGTAAATTATAATGAGACACCATAAAATGAACATTTATATAAGAGAGAAAGCACACAGCCATATACATTTTGTACGATAACCGTGGCAGTTTGCTCACCAATGCAGGCAGTGTGCATGTGTTGCACGAACTGTGGGGCGCTTGCTGTATTACAGTTAGGTACTGTACTGTCTACGTACGCAGAACAATCAGTATACTACGAGAGTACGCAACAATATACATACAATGATACAGTATACAATTTACTGCGACTGCACTGTCGTAGCCTCATTTAGCTAAGGTAGTCATATTTAAAATAAATAATGTGTAGAAAGTTTCGATGTCCAACAGTAATTATAACCCTGGAATGAAGTTACATGCAGATACACAGAATCAACAAAAGTTAAAACGTACGGGGTTGCCGGCCATACGAATGCAGGGTGCAGTGCACTAAAGCGCAGGTCTCCTTTTATAGGGACCATTTATCATAAAATCTACGGTATTTTCACTGATGCAGGATATTTTCACTCAAATTTTTATCCAAAATAAGAAAAATGCCATTTTAAAAAAATCTCAAGTTTCCAACAACTCAACAGAAAGTTGAAAGCAATAAAACTCTAAATTTCTGCAGCGTGAGGTGCAATATAGCTCAGGTCTCCCTTGTAGGATTAATTCGAACTAATGAAATAGATAATGAAAATTATACATCGGCTTTACAATTCGCACCTGTTCGGCCCTAAGTAATCTTTAATTTTTGTAGAAATAGACAGAATGTGATGCAAAATAATTGAGATAGTAAATCCTTAGAAAAATTATTATTAGAAATGACCAGGAGGACTAATGGTCAATAGTAAAATGTTGGTGGACACTATTGTGGCAATTGAATTTTGCTTTTATCTAGAGTAAAACATCAAGTAGGCAGGTGCACAGTATGCTCCATAGCAGACACACGACTGGATACTTGCAGCGTACACATATACCTACAATGGCAAAGTTTCACTGCCCTGATATACTTGACGGTGAGGTACATAATAGGTAAACAAAGCAAGGTCCGAGGGTTATTATTACAGAACTTAGATTGAGTGTTCTGCACAGTTTCTGTGGAATGTACTCACGATAAGCCATGAGAAGGACCGTTGTCCTGCATGCCTTCAAGAGAGCGCCATTGGCAGCGTAGTACACCGGCTTGAGACGAGCTGTGCAGCGGTCCGTGAACCAGCAGCCAGCACCCAAATCTGAGTGTGGACAGCGAATGCTGAATCTAACTTGAGTTACGGCATCACTGATTACCTGATGAAGGTTAGTCTTTGAGGCTTGACTTACCAGGAACTTCAAACAATTCTACTGGGTTCAACCCGTGGAATTTAGTTTCATCGAGGCCATAGCGCAAACTCAGCTTTGATACGTAAAGTAGAGCTGGCAGCCGTCATAACGAAATCGGGTTGCTTCTAATAGCTGCAACACGATTGAGAGCGGCGAATTTAACGCTCCTACCGAAGTTCCGGACAGGTCAAGCATGTTTGGTTTGACTCGACTTTGAAGAGCCAAGCGATGACATCTTTAGTTTATTACGGAAGAGATCTTTGGAAGCTTCATGAAAAAAAATCGAATATTGATATCCGTGCCTTCATTTTGCCAATATAGATAAGGACAATGGCCCAGATTTATTAGGATAGATACAAGTTTTTAAAGCAGTGAGTTCTAAACTGCTGGTCATTATCCCCTTTGAGTCTCTGTAGTGGTCGTGGATGGTCAAAGATTTTGAGGAATTTTTTATAATATTTAGAGATTTTACTTATATTTTGTTTTCATATAAGACTATTTTCTATTCTAATGCTTGATAATATTGCTGCTATGGCTTTCTCTGCTGTGACTTACGTTTAAAATGTATCTGCGCCAACAGGGGTTCCGTAGGTTCATATGCACCCCCAATAGAAAACACTGCTTTACAGGTACTTCCTGTACGTTTATTTAAGCAGTTCAAGCATCCCTTTGTGAGTGAGAGCGTAAGTAACATGCAACGAGCTCTCTCATTGGCGGGGCGCACAGGGGCTTGTGCATAACGCTTTACATTTACAGTTCCAAGCGTGGGGTTCGATCATAGATCGTTTTTCTTCTGGGACGTACAGATGCCGTAAGTCTGAAGACAGAAGATTTTGCAATGTTGTAATGTTAGTGAAATTGAGCGCTGATGACTAATAAGTTTTGCAAAGCTCTGCGGAGCGCTCGCGTGGTTGTGAGCACCAGCGCATTGCTGGCATTTATCAATACAGGCGGTAGGGGTCATACGCGAGAGACACATTCTGACAAGAAAATTTACGTGTTAGATGATTTACTGTTTCCCATCAGCTGTTGTAGAGCCCTCCCGTCCCCCCCCCCAAAAAAAAGAAATACATGTAGCATGCGTGGAAGACTATTGCAAGATGGGCTAACAGTCGTATGATTTGAACTATACCTCTATTTTTTATTTTCTACCCAGTGCTTTGCTTGGGTCTCATTGTCTCTCAGCAGTAAATGAAAGGAGCGATGAATGACAATGCATTTGGACCAAAAATATGCAACCACAGCAAGTTTGCAGCACCAATTTCTCGTAAATTTACCTAGCGCGTATTTAAATTATTAATCGCGTACTATGCTTCTGCAGAAGAAAATTTTCGTTAGGAAATGATGGAACTCTTTTTTGAGTAATGGGAGTACCGGCCGTATTTAGGTATATTTCAAAGAATTCATAATATGCATACCCTCCTATCTCCAGACTCCAGCGCAGTCAAGATACGAAGCAGTATACACATAGAAAGTTCCCTAGTTGAAGTAGCCAAAACCCGCCCCAGCCCACTAAGGCATGCACCATCACCGGAGGAGACAAAAGTGAAAGCGCTGATAGACAGTGACACACACCCACACATGCTAAAATCGGTCTAAAAACCATTCAGATTGAGGTCAGAATATGATGTGTGATTGAAAAGAACCACCATCACTCAGGCAAACAAACAGGCGCATGACTGACACACACCCCATTCCCATTAAAACCAAGCTATACATCGAGCTGTAATAATTCAACAAAGAACATTTGATCGTGATGGGAAAATTTAGTTCTTAATTTATCAATAATTTCTTCACAACCATGCAGTTCTATAGCTGGTTATAGTGGCATCATTTATATACTTACGGCCGTTTGGCATATTTCTCAGATAGAATTGTTTCTTGCGGTCACTCCAGGACAGGCTGCCTTCTACAGTTTGCTCCGCACCAAGCAAGTCTCTGAAATGCAAAATTTCAAGTCAGTTACTACGTATATTACAAGTAAATGTAGCAATTCTATTAACAAACGGTGCAATAACTATGCGGCTTACGGTATAAAAGAAACAGGGTGTTCGAAAATTATAGCAACACTACTTGTTAAGTTTTTTCATAGCGTGAAGAAAGTCCAGATAAGGCCTTATGCACTGAAGGCAACGGTAAATAAACCATAATTACTTCAACGTATTATTAAATGTGACTTCATTGATTCTTCTTAATTCAGCTCGTAATCATAACAGTCGGTACGACCTTCGATACGCTGCTTTCTTGAGGGATCAGTGCCCAATTTCTGTGTAATTTTCCTTTCGACACTTCAAGTACAAGGCTACAGAATTTACTTTCCGCAACGGAATGTACTGAAGAATTAAGCGGGTTCATATCAGGACTCCACGAGGGCAAATCATCCCTGCCGACGAGTGCGGAAATATCCCTTTTTGCAATTGTAATTGAACTACCTTCACTTTGGTTTCAACAGTTGAGCTAAATAACAACATTAATGCATTTGCTTTCAAGACCTTTTAAGTAAACCTAACCTAGACAGCAAAACCGTTCAACTATGGGCATATCTGCAATTGCTTTCAACAAGGTAATGAACCATTAAACAATTAGAATTATTTAATAAAAAAATCGGCAAAACATTTAACATATGTACAAATGTGTATTTATTATACATAAGTTATCATACTATGTACCTGAATGTAGTTGTACGAGTATATCTAAACAAATTCAGGCAATATAAAAACTGTAAATAAACGCATTACTGTAGTTGAGCTAAGTTCCGCTTCGCATGACAGGTCCTAATTGAAAATATCGGTGCGCTTAATGCACCGAACCAGGTACGAGTTAGTATGGCGGTAGTTTTTCTGCATTAAAGGTCTGCAGATATGCATGGCAGGGCCTCTGCCACGCCGGTGCGCAGGGTGTTCTCCCTCGAGGCGCAGAGGGCCGCGCCCTGCAGCCTGGCCTGGGTAGCTGTGCAGCGGTCTGCACGCTCGTTGAGGAACTGCTTCAGGTAGGACATGAACCCCGAGAAACAATTTTCAATAGGAATAAGAAACGGAGAATAGGGTGCTGCAACTAATGCCCAACGTATCCGCCAATACCACAAAAGCACCTCCGTCATTACAACAATAAACAAAGCGACGACGATCTTCATCACTGTTGCTCTGATTTCGACGTGGCATTTTTTATTTAGCGGGGATGGCAGTGATGACTCGTTCAACGCAATAGCAGCTGGTAGCATATGGAGATGAAATGATGCCAGATGATGAAACTTGGATGTTGCCAGATGTTGATCTAGAGGGATCCCTCCAGTCCAATGTTTGATTAAATTATTTTGCAAATTGTTTAATTCATTTACAGACTGTTGAAAGCAGCTCTCAATTGTCTCTGACGTTTGTTCAGATTGTTGAAAGCATCTGTAGATTGTTGATATCGAACAGTTTGTTCAAAAGCTTTGAGGGACTGTTAAGCCCGCTGCAGACGAGAGTCGAAACATGGGAACGTTTCAACTTTGTCATCCGATTTTGTCGCTACGGGGCACAACTTCCGATTGGCCAGATTCTGTCTAAAATGGCTTAAAATATAAGCAGCAAATATATTGCGAAAAAAAAGTTCTTCTACGGTGAGTACCAACTATATGGTTTAGAAAACCTCTCTTAATTTTGACTGAGTTTCAGCTCGCAATAACGTACAATAACGTACATGTTCAAACACGTTAAGATGTAGTCTCGGTCACAGAAACTTTTGTTCCAGGAAAGTGAAACGTTCTTGTTTTTCCGACTTTTGTGCGCAGCGGGCCTTAGAACCAAAATCCAAATTAATATATTATCCAACGTTGGCACCGAAACTGCTATATAGGGTCCAAGATGCCCTATCAAAATGTTTTCGTGCCTTTTAGAGCAGTCGTTTTCTAAAAAGGTTACTGATGAGCGACTACATGTCGATTTTAGCCCGAGAGGCACAATACAAGAGGGCAGACCTGCTGGTTGCCGAGATAAAGCCGACCAATGTTTATATATCCAGGCAATATCAGATAGCAGGGATTGGCGTCAGTTTACTTGTGGTTTCAGCGGAGCCACGTGTGCTTCATTCTGGTGGGCCACAGGAATAGTTCGGCGCGATAAAGACATTGTGTCCGTGATGCGCTAGTCAAATTTTGTAATACTGCTACCACGTGTGCCTCAACTCTTGCTGCCTGCTGAATGCGAATATTTCCTCATTGGCGGCTGTAAAGTTTGAGAGCGTACTTTCTCTCAGTTAATTGAGGTTCTTGCGAGTCTCATCCTTGTCAACAACGGACTCACCGATTTTGTAAGTTGGTCCTGAGATCAGCTCTGAACGCTCAGTACATCGAAAGTAGACTCACATTCGCCCTGACTGCACTCATGTTTCTGGCCGAACGTCGAGGACTCCGTCCAGGACTCCGTCGTGACTGTTCCTGAATGATTTTGCTGAATTGCTGGATATATTAAAACACTCTCTTCACTGCTCTGGCCCCGGTGATTGCGTCTAGCATCCGTTTCCAGAAATTTTCGATACTCATCCATGTCGTTGCACGCAGAAAATGTAATTTTTCTTACGGCCTAATTACATTCACCCTAACCAGTGGGGGGAATTATTCCTGCTCGGTAAACAGCCATGCATGTACGACTTCAAGCTTCACAACAATTATGCATTGAAATTAAAAACAGACATCTTCATCTTCAACGGTGTATTTTCTGCCCAGCATTAAATCACGGTTATAACAGGAAATATGTAACCTCGGTTATCATACTTCTAGAACAATCTTGCCATACCTACATTTGATAGGTTCAGGATGCATGTCTCTTGGTAGCGATCGATAATTACAAATTTCGCTTCTATATATTTCGGCAACCATTCGCCGTAGACTTTCATTCGATAAAGGGAGCTCAGACAATTTTCTTTCGGTAACCGAATCGATGATTTCGACAACGGTATAACCATAACCTTCTCATTGGAGTTAGTAAAACGTAAACACATCGAAAAAATAGTTAACTTTGCTACTAAAGAATGTTGCAACTTCCTTTACAAAAACCAGTCATAATCGTTTACTTAGAGGTAAAAAAAAGGTCTAAGTCCTCTTTTCTGGTGCCAATGGCGACTGATTGAGGGTAACCGTAGACGGGCGCGTTCTAAAAATTTACTTAATTCCTGGAGGTCTGCACAGTCAGGATCCACCCGTTTGCATCGCGTCTGGTGTATTTGCTGTGCTCACTTGCGCAATGTTTTCAATACACTACGCCATGAAAGGAAATTTGGTAAAAATAAACGATGCTGATTGACTGCAACAACAGACACTAAATTTGATCGATCGATTAGGAGGAACTTTAGCGACGAATATCGATAAAGTAAGAAAAGTATTATCTTCGATGACGAGTCTGATACGACAGCACTCTTCGGAAGCTCCCTGCTGGTTATTCCAAGGAAGAAAATATACAGACTCGCCATGAGAAAGATGAGGAAGAGAAAAAGCTCTTTGACTATCAAAACTGAGCTATGGCAACACTTTTCTCTCTTAAGCCTACAAAAAAAGTTGCTGCACACTCGTGGTAGTATGTAGGTCTTAGGGTTGCTAACGTAAAAAACCTATTAATGAAATCAGTTGAAGTGTCTAAGCGTAACTGCTGGAAAGGAAGAGCTGTTGTGGAACTATACCACGCATTGCTTTTGAGATGAAAAGATGAATGACATCTGATGATAGGGGCATTAACAGTTGACCAAACATAAGGGAAAGCTGACAATACGGAAATTAAAAGCTGACAATACCGCAAGTAAAAGAGGAAATTACGGAAAAGTAAAGCTGACAGCACTGGTATTGTAAGCTGATAATATGAAAAGTAGAAGAGCATTACCGTGATTTAGAGGTGACTCTACCATGCTTAAAGCTGATACTACGGTAAATATGAGCTAATAAAACACAATTAAAAGCTGGAAAGACATTATTAAAATCTGACAATCCTGTTATTGCCTCGGTCAGGCTCATTCCTCTCGGCTGTAAACAATAAGGTAGAAAAGCTCTAAAAAAGGGTAAAAATTCAATCACAATAGCATTCTAATTTCAGAGATTGGTTCTTCAGGCCCAGTGAAATGGTGAAAATCTGAAACTGAATTCTGGTCTACTCTGGCTAGAAAATATTATCTTCAGAAAAGAAATTTTACAAACAAAAAAGAAAGCTGAGGAGAATGAATAAAAAAAACAAGCAACCAACAAACTGTGCAATTTGTGCAGTTTTATTATTATTATTATTATAGTAGAGTGCCCGTGCTGTCAAAAACGACTGCAATGAATCTGTGATGACTCTGCTTCACTGATAACACTTTCGTTACTAATATATTTCTGAAGAATACGCTACAACGGTCAACTAAAATTGTCATATTAGATAAGTGTTCCCTGTTTCAATTCAACTGAGAATCACACTCCATTCTTCACTTAGATAACACGCAACAAAATCAATTTACAATAGCAAGAAGTGAAGCAGCATTGAAATTAATTAAACTTCCTGCCGCGTATCTTGAAGAAATAACTTTAGTACATCGAAATATCGAAATTTTTTCGCTCAAGTGGAAACGGCCTCATCAAAAGTTGGAAAACAAGCTGAAAAAAAATAACTACTCTCTACTGCACAGTGAAAAATCGCTTCTCCTGTGCATCGTTGATCATCTAAATATGCATGTCGTAAACCGATCGAGAACAAATGTAGATTCAATGTAAGGAGAAAGTAATGAAAATCAGACTCCATGACAGCTGAAGAGAAGCTGTAGATATCTTCATTGTTTGGATGTAAACGTTGCCTGAGCAAGAAGTGCTTCTTCACTTCAAAAAAGACCGATGTATATTTATCTATTTATTTGTTTATTTATGTTTTACATATTTTTTTATCTGCCTATTTTCTGTCATGCTTTAAGAAAACAGGCAAAAAGTATCTCAGGTTGGAGACTCTGGTTATCCTGTCAAGCTTGATTGATAACAAATTGGCCAAAAATAGACCAGGTTACAGATGATGGAAACTTATATTTATCAACGAAAGTTGAAATCCAAACGAAGAAGATAATGTAAGGCTTCTCTCAGCCCTGCCATGAAGTCTGATTTGTATTGGTTTCTTCATACAACGAATCTATATTTGCTCTCAGTTCACGACGTATCAATTCAGTAGAAGATCAACGAAGCAAAAGGGAAGCGAAGATTTTTCGCCGAGCGCTAGACAAAACAATTTTCCTAGCTAGCTGTTTTCCTACGACGGAGCACTTTTCGCTTCAACAGAAAAACTTCAGTACGGAAGGCTGACCATTCGATAGGTAGCATACGCGGCGGGCAATCTAATTAAATTCAGCAATGTATTGCTGCTAACTATTATTAGCTCTTTTTTTTGCATGTCATTTATGGTGGGGAACGAGTGTACTGCTTAGATGAACTGAAAGAGAAAGCACTTATCTCTTATGACAGTTTGAGTTGGTATTTGTAACATATCCTTCAGAACTATGTTAGGAACAAATGTATGTTAAATGAAGATGTGTCTTCACAAATTGCTCGCTGTTAGTTTTGGCAAATGCATAATATTAAAATAAGTTTGCTAGCATCTGCAACCTGGTCTACTTTTCACCTATCAATTTTCAATGAAGCTTGACAGGGTGACCATGCACAGTCTCCAAACTGGCCTACTTTTCGCATACCTGTTTTCTGAAAGCATGACAGAAAACGGACATATTAACAGACTAACAGATAAATATACAGAGGATTTTATTGTGTTGTATATTGTGTATTCTTTAATTATCACCAAACCCACACATGAGTATGATATGCTTATAGCTAGAGAATATCGAATTGCGTTGAGACTTGCTTTATTTGAACAGTATAACTGAATTGAGCTAACATGTACTTGGACTGAGACATACAGATACCTGTTATGAGACTTACGTGTATTTGTAAGTGTAGGTCCCGTCAACTGCACGAAGAGACAGCCTGGCGCAACTAGTAAAATGCTCTGTGAACATGGGATCCCTGTAGGTGATCTGATACTCTCCGTCATTCTGCACCTGAAATAATTACAAAATTAATGGTAGTGCAACTGCCTACCCAGCGGTAGACAATAAGTTCAAAGCACCCGCACTGATACTCATTCATGTTTTACGCAGCGGAACGTGCATGATACACGGGGATAGGAACAGTAAAGGGTAAGCCAGAGGCTTATTGTAATGAGCACGCGGTGTTACGCAGTGCCCCTCGTATAAGGGCGTGTAGCAGTGGGAGTCTTGCGGTGAATGAGACACGTGCGGGTCTCACCAACGGTCGCCGATGTGCGTCACATACGCATTTAAAAAACCATGAAATCAGTAGTCATGATTCATTTCCCGTGAAACTGTGCTTCTCTTAAATTGAGCTTAATGTACAAAATTACAATTTTCGAACGGAATTATTATGTGAGCTGTTACTACTCAGGCATTTTACAACCTTCGTGCCATCAGAGTGTTAAAAATTAGAGAAACTAATAAAGTGCGGGGAACTCCCAATTCCCCCGGCTCACCCTTTGATGCAACGCACGCAATGATGCTATCAGCTGCAAAATTCCTCATGACAGCTACGAGCAGATCATTAGGCAGGCAGGGGTGAAGAAATCCAAAGCGTCGGGAGGCCCACGCGGTTACAATGTAGTAATTACGAGACAATATCAAAGCAATGGGTGATGCCAGAGCAAATGAGTGGAGTCTATCTTCTTGGAGTGGGATGCTTATTTGCTACGGTAACTTGTGACGTCATTCCTTGCTCTGTTATGGTCACGTGAACAGTACACTGTGCGCTGCAGTTAGATTCTCATATACAGCATTGAATAAGCGTGTAAGCTGATTTTTTATATCAATCACAACGTATTGTGTCCTAATGACTTAATCACGAAGCTGGGAACTGCAAGAAATCAGTCAATGACAGAGCGCAATTGGCTTTGGCACCGCCCTCAAACTGGCTAATTTTTCACAAAGCGCATTATGCATCAATGTATTGGATACCCATTTCCCTATTCTCGTCTTCCGGAAGATGTTCACTGCCATTAACAACAACAACAACAACAACACAAAACGCAACACAAATATGACGCAGATGTTAGCACCAAGAATATGAACTGCCACGTCCACATTGCTGAGGTGCTAAACTAAACGTTTTGAGCACGTTCTCTCCTTCTGTCTCCAAGTCAAAGCTGGTTCGATTGGCCGGCGAAAGTCAGACGTCAAAGCTTGACTTCTGAGGAATCTCAGACAGTATCCGTTGGCTTTGCCACTTTGAATCGCGTTGCCCTTGTTAGCAGCGGCCGGACATGGGTCAGTTGAGATAGTTGAAGATCCATTTTGCAGGAAGAAAATGATTAAGGTTTTAAAAGTCTCCAGGGTATATTAGCGGCAATTGCCACTAACTTTCGAGAAAAATGTAAGAAACAAAAGTCGTAAATAGAAGCGCAGCTGGTCGACGCCAGCTGAAGATAAAATATTTGACCTTCGGCACAATGCGGCTTTTAATCGCTTCGGTAACAAGCCTATCTGCTACTGCTGCTCTCAGAAATACACTCCGGCAACGAAAGCTCACAAAGTAACGCAACTTTGTCAAAGTAAGCGACAGTTCGGTACTTACGGCCTCCAAGAATCCGTCCTCGTCCGCTTGAGGCGCCGCGTCGTGCGCTGTGTGGCAGAATAACACGGGCCACCCAAGCTCCGTCTCTGCGACCACCAGCCCCGGCAGCACAAAGAACACCAGTAAGTTCTTCATGTTTGCTCTGCAAAGCACAGGGCACTCATTAGCACAGAGCCAGAGGCTCTCACTTCCAAAAGGTGGCTCACAAAACTGGCATTTGTGTTCATCTTCATGAATCAAATCCTTCTTTGGTAACTGAGGTAATGAAAATATTTGATAAATTACAAGTGCATGTATTTACGTTTTCACTACCATTCCCACTAGTTTGTGTACTTTTCACGCATGGCTTGGCGTCATATACTTAACTTGTGTCATTAATATATTTTTGTTGGATCTTTTATTTTTACACTTAGATGTTTTCGATGTCAGTGTGTAATATTTAAGCTTAAGTAACATTATCTTTTTGTTGATCATTCCTTTTTTCCAATTTTCAAAAGTTAACACTGTAGGCACTAACCTGTTCTGTAAATTATGCGCGGACCTAAGCGTTGTTAAACATGTGCACCTTTTCCCACTGGTACCAGGAGCAACAGTGGCCAGCTCGTCCGGAAGTCAGCTGAAGGTACCACCGGAACCACAGGTGTTCCATGGTAGTGGTGTGCGAGGTTGTTGCGTTGTTGAGTGTGTTCTATTTTCTCTATTTCGAGTAACGGGACAGACCATAGAATTGCTTCACAAGAAAAAGAAAATTTCCAGTCAGTTCGTAATTGGTATGATCTTTGCAATCATATCCGTTAACTGCTCAAAGAAAAATAAGAAACAACACCAGTAAGTTCTTCATGTTTGCTCTGCAGAGCATAGGGCACTCATTTGTACAGAGCCAGAGGCCCTCACTTCCAAAAGGTGGTACACAAAACTTGTATTTGTGTTCATCTTCATGAATCAAAGCTAACCCTATTTCGAGCGTAACTTAGTGGTTCTTAGCAAAGTTGAATGGTCAAAAATAAAACAACATAAATACTGAATGAAATGCAGTATGACTACAGTGTTTATTTTTACCTAAACGATGGAAATACATCGCAGTGCTATACATGAGGTTAAATTAATATTCCATTTTGTAGATAAACTACGACATTAATGTTCAATTAGGCCTTATTATTTATGTATTATTATCATTATTTTTTACCCTAGAGCTCACAAAACTTACAAAGTTCATGAAGTTTTGCTGTAGAACATCAGACGAACGTGCAAAAAAGACAATACCAAGGTTTATACTTAAGTAATCGAAATAAGATCTGATTTATATACGGCATGTCGCTGTTTAGAAAACTCTTGAAACAAGATCTAAAAGAAAATTAGCGAATAAAATGGTTCGCCAAAAATTATTCCATTTATGAACTTTTTACAAATTTTCGATGTACACTATGCGTGTTTAAACTATTTACGGTGAGTAACAGAATTGCCAGCAATAATGTAAAATATTATACACACTGTAGAAATTTTATGTTTAACAAACATGGCGGAGCTCAAAACTACCTCCAGTTAATGCAAAAAAAAAAAAAAACACAGACTAAGAAATACAAACTTAGCAATATTTGCTAATGTATCTATACTATCAGCATTAAAGCTTCACAACACAATTTTACGTACCATACACCATACTAAGACATGCAAAAAGTACTATATTTGTACAATCTAAAACATGCTGGTAACTCTTTATAACGTAATCATCGTTTTTGAAGCCATGGATCATTCTTAGAGGTCTCAAAAGACCCCACGTGGTCGTAGTCGACCTCCCAAATCACCTGCTCAGAAACCCATACTAAATAGCAGTGGCTCCTTTTAAGGGGTTTATAGGCCCCCGAAGACCCCCAGGGAGTCGACCGCAGACACCCTAAAGGTTCTATTTAAAGAAATCACCTACTGTATTTCTATTGCAATGCTTTGTAGTTAAAGGCTCAGAATAAATTATTTAACCAAAAACCTATGCATCCAGTAGTAAAGTAAGATTTAAAAGAAAATCAATGTGCATGATTGATTAGGTTTTTTACACATTTTTAGCCAAAAATCTGCTGAGTTCCCTTTAAAATAATTCATATTTTCTTCAAAAGCGGCTTTTTTTTTATTAGTATTAGGTTAAATACCTACTAGCCTTGACCTAAACTTAATCTCGCTTGTTTCCTAATTCTCAACTTAAAAAAGGTTTATTGACCCATAAAATCACTTCTTCTTAAAACATGCACTACTTTTTTATAAATCTGGTGCAATTTGAACCACTAATTGGCAGCAGTAATGAATAAATTCTTATTGAATAACCTTAAATCTAGAATATTCCTGAGAAAAATATTCCAATAAAGGGAATTTCAGGTAATAATATATTACCTCTTAATTTTTAGTATTTATCAGTAGTCTGTATATTACAACGCTGATTGTGTTTATGCAACGCAGTTAATTACCTCCGCCAAGGAGGTTATGTCTTCCTCGTGTTTATCTGGCTATCTATCTAATTGATTTTCTGTCACCAAGATAACTCAAAAAGTAAGGAATGGATCTTCTAGAAAATTATGGATACTGTTAGTACTATCAAAAGGCACTAATGATTAGATTTTGGTGATGATACAAGAAAAATTATGGTTTGAGAGCCAATTTCAATTTTTCGTTAGTGTTGTTCTGCTTGGCGGCGGTGTGTGCTCTCAAAGTGCTCTAGTTAATATTGATAAGACAGAGATTTTTTATCCTTTGAAACATAGGTTTTACCTACATGTAGTATAATGCATACATTCAACACTAGAACATTAGGGATCTATGACGATGCACTGCTCTATTAGCAGGGGTCTACATTGATAAGGAAACCCCTGGTCGATGGGAAGAACGAAGAGCATCAACCATGGATTGGGGAAAAGCTAAAATACAATTTCACTCCAGCCTTGCGCATGCTTTGTATGTAGGCGGACTTAACCCAAAGCCGATGGACCAAAATGTGGAGTTTCACAGTGAAAGCATAATTTGAAACGTAATGAAAACTTGACACTCAGTAATTATAGGGCTAAGTAAATTGTTAAGACCTCACTGCGCAAACAGCTAAGTGAAACCAAATCTATATTACTTCTGAGAAAAGAGAAAAAGCTATTGCGATTGCCTGTCTGTCTGCTAGCTCCTTGCTCTTACCGAGCCCTACCTGCGTCTATAAGTAGCACAGGAGTGTTTTCCTGGACCGCTGACGATAAACCTATGTGTACAGCATTGTTGCTCCACAATAATGCAATATTTTCTGTACTAATACAGTGTTTCTCTAGTTTGTTCTTCAATACAGCTGTGCTTCCCTCGACTTCTCTTCAATACAGTTGTGTTTGCCTCACTTGCTTAAAACTACATCACTCCACGAAGAAGGTGCACTGCCGTGGTGTAGTGCACCACACCAAGACAGGAGTTAGTTACATTTCCGGTGGTGCAGTGCACCACACCAAGTCAGAAGTTTGTTGTAGTTCCGGTGGTGCAGTGCACCATAGTACTCATCAATACTGACCCACTCTAGCACAGGTGTGCGCTACCATTCAGAGCACACCACCAGATATTCACTGATAAAGTAGCCTTGACTATGAATGAGTGCAACTAGACCCGAACAAAGGTGAAAAGAATAAATATTTTACTGAGAATTTCCACAGCTCGACCTATGCACTGTATTGAAGCATGTCTTATGCACTGATGTCTTTCATCTGTAGCAAATTAATAGATTTTAGCAGAATAGAAATGCAATGAAGCTAATTTCGATGGTTGTGCCTCAGCAGATAAATTCAAATTAGAATGAAATTAATGATTTTTTAGGGTTACATATTCTTACAATTATAATATGGTTGGGGACAAAATAGTTTCTTTGAAGCTTCTCAGAGATCACTGTTGAAGAAATATTATACGCGTATTAATATCACAATGCAACAATAGGTTAAGGCGAGATGTAACTGTCACAGTTTTTATGCTATTTAATGCTATAGATTAGTATGAACTATAGAGGCAAGTTTTCATCACTGAATTCCTAAAAATACTCTTCTTGAGCGTTACAAATTCTTGTTTTACGTTGTAGGTTATAAATACTGGGGTGTAGTACGAGTCCAACTTTATGGTGACAAATCTATCAACCCGCGTATATATACATTTGTAAGTAATCCACTGCTAGTTGAATGCGTTCCCGAGTGACTTAAATATATGAAAACTCAGCAGATTCTGTGTGGTTCACATTATACCTAATGATGGATTTAAACTAAAGGAAACAAAATAAATTCTGGAATTTTTTTGGGTGTGATGATGCGAGCATGTATTACGTGTCCCCAATTTTCCCCCCACCTAATAAGCTTGAGTTGGTTTTCATAATAATTGATTTACAGTTCGATTTGAAAGCCTTTTCAACCTTCCTAAAATTTTCAAGTTTACTATTAGTCAGTTCGTTTAAAACAGATGGTACAGATACTACAAATGGTACAGTGCACCCTACACAGGGGTTCCCAACCAGGGGGTGCGAGGGGACCTTTTAGGTGGTGCAAGATCTTGTTTAAGTTGAAGTCATCGAAAATTAACTTGATTTCCTTGCACAGAAATTAATATAAACTTTATTTATCATCACCATTTTTTGAAATTTGGAATTTTTGGAACCTGCGAAAAAAATTGTAGTTTCAAGCGGTGCCCGGCAAGATAAGTTGGGAACTACTGCCCTACATTCAAGTCACAGGGCAAAGTAGATTTTATATTGTAGAAATTCACTATATCTGCAAGACGACGAAAAATCAGCCCCTGAAGAGGTGGATCGAAGCACTTGTTGACTATTGACTATCAGGCAAACGTTCCAAACAAAGTGTACATTATGAAACTTGACTTTAGGGGAATGTCCATGGAAATATGAACTCCGTACATGATCTCCTGTTAGAGCGGATTCGCGTGACAGTGTTTTGGTCTCCATACGTGCTGCTCGGAGTCGGTCCCCATACGTACGTGCTGCTCGGAGTCCCACTACGTTCATGTATCTGTTTAAGCAGCAGATATGTGTACAGCTCTGTGGATTCTGTTTCGGTTCAATCTTGAGAGGCAGCAGCTGTACAAGTGACACTTGCACACCTTGACGGCTAGCATTATAGTTGAATTTTTGGTAGACTCAATGTTTACGTACATGTCCACTACATAACAATCACAGGCTGAATAGTGCATTTGGGAGCCATAATAATAGCGCTTACACCCCTATTTTAGAAAAGTACATATCATTTAGCACCCAAAACAAATGACTCATTTGGTTACGGAGTCAAAAAAACGCTAGTTGAATAAATGGAGCTACTCTAGCAAGAAGAATTTACAATTCTATCAAGAACTTTGCTAGGTACACCAGTAGTAAAAATCAATTTTTCAGTCTGTGTGAAGCGGCCTTCTCTGCAGGCTACAGTTCAAGTACTGTGCTCGATCTATGAGGTTTCTTTGAGGTAACCTTCTACTCTTTAACAGTTGTTACTGATGAAAATCATGTCGAACGTACTGCCTTGAATGTGCGAATGTGCCCAATAGTGTGTTACTGTCCAATGAAAAGTTATGTACTTTATTTTGAATCCCATAACGGGACTCTTTGAAAGAGACCTTAATAATCGCTTGCGAAACAACGGTCAAAAACTCAAGCATAAAGCTCGAAGAACAACCTTAAGTCAGCAGTTCTTTCCCTATTTCATAGTCAGCATTTGGAATAGACTACCTTCCGATGTTGTTTCTGCGGAGTCGGTCAACTCGTTTAAAAATCGTCTTGACATACACTGGGCGAGATAACCTCCACAGCTAAGAACTCCTCCTCCACGAGTCGCAAGCACTTAACGGCCAAAGCTTCCCAGGCCATTTTATGCATACTTCTTCTCACTTCCACTCCAGCTATATATTTAAGCTCCGTACGGTATATCAGCGGCAATCGATCATGCTTGGGGGCATTCATGGCGGAAATTCTTCTCCCACTCTGTTTTTTATTTTTATTTTCTCTTTTTTCTCTTTCGTCTCCATTTTTTCTCCTCTCGTTTCCCCAGTTCTCCTTATCCTAACATAATGGCAATAGCTCATAGAGGCCGGGGTGCTAGTCCTGGTGTCTCTTTGGGAATGGGCCTCTTGGTTCGTCTACTGCCGCCTATCTAATCTAATCTTACATGCATCCCACCAACCTCTTTTCCCAACCCCCGCCCTTTGAAAGAGGATTATTTACTAGTAGATTGACTAGATTCACTAATTTGCACGCATGCCATTATTGCTGTTGCTAGTACAAGTATAAACTCCAAGTATCTAATAGTTAAATTCTATTATTGGTAGGTTGAATTTCCAAAATAATAATTTATCTTCTCCTTCGCCAGTCAGGTTACTTCGTTTTTCATCGTATACTTGGATGGCCGGCACCGCTAAAAGATGCTCACTCCCAACACTACATACATAGTTGGCGGACAAGCAGGATAAGACCTTGCTAACTGAGCAAGAGTAAGATCAATATTCGTGTGCATTTTCCACCATTTCAGAGCTTCTTCATAGGTGGATATTCTTAGATATTCACAAAATATTCGCATGTCTACATCCGAATGCGGATATTGGAAATCATGCGAATATTCGCGAATGCGAATATACCGCCCACCTCTAGTTTGTACGACTTCTCAATTAAAAAAAGGAAATCTACACAAACACTCTACACGTGCTGCGGCTGACGCGCACTCTTTCACTTTAGAGACTGTTAGATGCAGAACTCGTCAGTTCAGTCGGTGCTTTGTGCCCTGGTCTGTTGGGGCTTGAAATTCATTGCCGGCATCGGCTTTCGGTCGTGTTGGCCTGCAGGCGTTTAGGTCAGCAGTTAATGATTTATTGTTGGAATTTCTTTAGCAGCGTTTCGGGCTTCCTGGTGTTGCAAACTGCTTCATTTGGGTTGTGCTACCTGTCCGTGGCGGCCCGGGCGTGAATTTTTAATAATTATAATAATTCGCAATGTGCTTTGAGCCTTAGGTCGCGGGATGTGACCCGGCTGGCTCAAATCCCCTCGATAAAAATAACAATAATAATAATAGCTGCTTCAGAAGCAATCAAAGAATCAGATAAATTTGTTTTTCGAGAGAGAAAATCAATTCTTGTGTAATATCCTGAGACCAAAGTAGACTTTAATGCACTCCATTGCATTGTTCTTGGATATAAGGATAGAAATAAAGAATACTTGCAGTGCTATATTTGTACGATGAATGTATGTACAGGATAAATTCGTGAAATAAACATTTCAGGGTCACCGTCCTGTCCAGCATTTCCAGATCTCCACAGGAGCAGCTCACTCTCCACAATGTTGCTTGCTCCAGGAGGTTCGGAACCACTGGATAAGACATTCGAAGATCTTCCTTCCGTCTGTCGGACTCCATCATCATCATCATCATCATCATACAATTGTCCTCTCTGAGACACCATTTTCCTAAATACATAGAGCAATTATTTCGAATTAGTTTTAGGAATGCAAAAAGGTTAGTTCAAAAGCTGGCCATCATTTTAGTTTCGTCTAATACACAGTACCAGTTATATGAAATCAACAAAGTGGGAATGGTGGTGAAGAGTTTTACTACTACAGACTACAGTATAGCACTTGTAAATTGCTTATTCACAGTAGAGGCTGGTATAAAAATGCATTTTCAAAATATCCGGGAGGAAATAAAGGAATCATTAAACAAAACACATGAAATATTCCGAGTGACTTTTTCGATCTCCCCCGTAGCAGTGTCAAAGGGGGACATGGGGAGCCTGATATCCTCAAGAGTGAGCAAAGTCCCCACCTCTCCCGCTCGGACTGGCTTTGTCTCGGCGCCAAGTACCCTCGCTAGACGAGCTGTAGATAATATCAAAGCACGAAGTCTACACCATATAAGGATACGCGATGTCTTCATTTCAGCCCTCACTATTGCTGTCATGAAACCAACATACATCTATGTATATATTGTGAAGCCTCCCCCCAAATTTCACACCAGCCCTCCCAGACGCAAATGTTCCGGGGTCCCCACTGGCTTTACCTCTGCTTAAATACGAAACTCTCTACTGCAAATCAGGATAGAGAAGATTATTTTCCCAAACAACATGAATTCTACAATCAAATTCCCTTTTAGAGCCTTTCGCATTAATCTCAATGCATATCGTATTTAAATATGGCAGGCCGAGGGTGATTTTCAAACCGTCATATAAATATTTTCCAAGAACTCTGGTATAATGTTCAGTGACCGACTGAAAAATGTTTAAAAATTGAGTTCCTTAACACGAAGTAGTGAGAACATTCGATAAGAATAATTACACTGCTGAAATTGCTTCTACAAAAGATATACCGATTATAATTTTGTTAATGATGATGATGGAGTGCAAAAGAGTAAAAGCCGAAGCTTAGGAGCATCTGGGACAGGCGTCGTTGTAGTCGAGAGCCGTGTCAGGCGTGAGGTAGTAGGAGTACTCTGGAAGACACAAACTTATTGTTATTGAACCAATATTCTAGTGGAAGTATAATATATTTATTGTGCACTTGCTTCTTTGCTGCAGGATTGTGCTTTTTTTCTATTTCGTATATAGGATATAATATCATATAGAAATAAACATAAATATCAAATTCATCCAATACTGAAAGCGGGAGTCCTGCAAGCGTCTCCAAGGAAAAATCACAGTCCAAGATTCCTGTAGCAAAGAAGCGTGGTCAAATCTCAAGAACCTCAAGCATACCAACACATCAAGGGAATCGCAGCACCCGAAAGTCAAGCGCTAGGAACATTCCTCCAAAGACGAATTCATGTCAGCCACCACAAACTAGAATAACGAGAAGCAAGTCTAACTCGGCGGAAAACGACCTGCTGTCCGCAAGATAGCTGCGGCCGTAAAACAATCTAACAACTGTCAAGCCGAAATACAAAATATTTCCCCTGCTCAACTTCAGACAGACGCTCTAGCCGCTTCTGAAAATACTCGTGGTGATCTTACAGCCCAATCTTTTCCCAGCACTTCAAACGTACTACTGACTGGGAGAATCAATGCAAACACTAGGGTCAAATTCTTATCTGGCAACGTTCAGAGCATAACAAGCAAGATGAATGAACTGCAAGCTATAGCAGCTACTCTTGAGTATGATATATTATCGCACTCAATGAAACATGGATCAACCTTGCAAACAAGAATATGGAAGCAGAAGTTGCATTGAAAGGCTACAAACTGTTCAGTATAGACAGAACCCCAGACACTGATAGAAGAGGTGGTTCAATCATATGTATCAAGGAACACCTTAATCCCCTCTGTAAAGGTTTTGCAGTAACTAAAGAATATAAATTTATCACCACCCATGCTCGTCTCGGCTTTCGACAGTCGTTATATATTATGCTTGCCTATGGGAGCCCTCGCAATTACGTCAAAACTGATGCAGCACTTTCCAACAAGATCAAAAATGCGCTGAATACTCTGAATGAAACAATTCTAATGGGAGACTTCAACCTCTCCCTAAATTGATTTTAGTAGCTTGTGCAGCCCAGCCCCAGGCAGCAAACTGCTCGAACTCCTCAGCCACCACCAGCTGACTCAGCACGTTAATGAACTTACGAGATACGGTAATATTTTAGATCTGGTTCTCTCCACTCCTGATTGTGAAATTGTTGACCTAGCCATCCTAAACCGGCTTGGAGACCACAACACGATTGAATTTACCCTCAAAACAGGCAATATATTCCCCGCTAATGCGAGTCGTCTAAAGCTGCCAAACTATCGACGAGCGAATATTCAGGGAATGACAACTGAAATTGGAACAACTGATTCAAAACCCCGATGAGAGACGCCAGTGTTGAACAATGCTCACACATTTTGAAGACGAGCATCCTGAAAGCAGGTGAACGATACATCCCACATAAACGAGTAAGTATCAGTAATGATACCCTCTGGATAAATCGGACAGTCAAACGCTGCATTGCAAGGCGACAAGTGCGTTACAAAGCTTTTAAGCGTAATCCAACAGAGGAGAACAGATCCAGTCACATAAGGGCATGTCGGGATGCAAAGAAAATAGTCAGGACAACAAAAAAAAAAAAAAAGGAAAGAGAAGTATCCGTAGCCACTATGGCAAAATGCAACCCAAAGGCATTCTATAAATTTGTACTAGACGACCCGTGACCCGTTGGGTCGTCATCACGATCGTCTTGTCTGTCTTTCGTGCCCATTTTGCTTCCTTCTCACCTGTAACTCATACTGATCTTTCTTCCATCTGTTCTTCTTT
>LQNS02278165.1:12341160-12356156 GCA_001587735.2 Parhyale hawaiensis
CAATATATGCAGCATTACAGCTGCTCTCGGCACAGGTAAATTGGTAAACTACTCTCGCTCTCGAGATATCTGCCTGACGTTGACGGGTGGAGAAACAGGATGTTAATTTGAATGGTTTAAAGCAGGGGTGCAGGGATACAGTTTGACGTTCATCGGTTGGTTTAACATGCTTTTTGATTATCGATTTCAGAGTTTTGCTGTCAGTTTTGAACGTGGAAAGGTTAGTTAACTGCACAAAGAATGGTATTTCCTGGACCTCGCTCTTTGTTGCAGGAGAAGTGTATTTGGCAATGCAATTGGATATTACCTTTTCTACTATCGATTGTGGATAATTATTGTTTGCAAAGACTTGTTTTAACCGTCGGATTTCACTATCAAGTATCTGCCGCGTCGAAGAATATTTAAGGGCTCTATTGACAAGAGTTCGGACTAGGGACTTTTTGTACGCGAGTGGGGCATAAGAATCAAAAGGTGTATAGATACCAAAGTTAGTGGGCTTGATGAACACTGAGGTTGAAATCTTACGGTCGTTGTCTAAAACTAATTTCACGTCTAGAAAGTGAAATTCACTACCTTTCACTTCCTCCACGGTATTGTGATTTAATTACCGGATGGGTAATATCCATTTATAAATAACATTTTGAGCTATAACTTGAAACTAGAAGCAGGTTAAATTCACTATAAGCAACTTGTCAGAAAATACGACAAAAAATTAAATATTATCCAGAGCTGTAGTTTACAGCCTATTTTTCGCCCCACATGCCCATTTCACCATTGGCAGACTGTTGAGATCACCCATTTAGAAACTGCACCCTAAAATTATTCGTATGATATGATATGACCGGTGAATAATTAGCTTCTATTAAGAACACAATGGGTTCACAAAATATGCTTACAAGCTTACAAGTACAAACAAGGACGAGCTGTTTTCCTCGTCCTAACTCCTCATCAGAGTCCGGCCACCAAACACACTGTTGCACAGAAAGCACCGCTCTCGCTTCGTTTCATCGGTTGTAGAAATTTACCATGATACAATCAATAATTATTATAATAATATAATTTACCATGATACAATCAATAATTATAATAATAATAATAATATAATTTACCATGATACAATCAATAATAATAATAATGATAGTCGCAGTCGAATCTCTGAATAAGTGACAGAGTAGTCTATTTTGGGGGAGGAGGGGGAGGCAGCAATAGGGTGAGTTCCTATTTTATTATGTTACAGCTTATTGTAGTGAAGCGATAGCGGTAGATCTGTTGCCTATCCTCCAAGTATCTGAGTGGCTATTGTTGACGGTAGTTATTCCTCATCGAGCGGAAGATTCCGGTTTTGATGAGGTATGATTTACTGGCTATGACGATTCATCTGTACATTAACTTCATTGCCTTTAACAGGACGGCTTGAGATACAACCCTATGGTTCAAGTAGAACGCCTCGTGGCGTAAGACCATCACTCGCCAAAAGTGCTGACTGAGTCAGGAGTTACAAATTCAACGGCAACAATTATTTTGATGGCCAACTTAACTCAAAATTTTGTGCATTTTCCACATCTCAGCCAACCCACCTGACTGCATGCAAAAGATTTTGATGATGGCTAAACTCCTCAACCTATTTTTTGGTGGACAAACTAACGAGCATACAACCGTAAACGAAAGCAGTATCACCACTCTTCGCTTCGCTCTCGAGTGATAATTAAATGGCCTCAAAGGTAAAATAAACTTTAACTGCACCCTCCACTGAAAAATTTACCAGCACTGGTTCGTACTGCAAACATAGGCCAACTTGCCCCCTAGGAATAAGTACAGCTGCAGCCAGCAAAGGGTCGTTAAGAACTATAGCGTAAAAGCCGAAGGTTTAACGACCCGCGTCCCTTACCCTAGAGAAGTGCCCCCATGGCAGCTGGGCATATGCACCAAGCAGTTTGCTGACACACAAAGAACGTTTACTAGGATTGGGGCTCGTTTCCTGCTCCTGCCTTTAACACAACAGTGCAACACCCGATGCCTGCTGCTACCGTGGGGAAAGATTCGTTGCACTTCAGGTACGGTAACATACTTACATAACTGTGATATTTTTGCCTTCAAACTTTTATTTAGCTCTTTTGGGAGGGAGACTTGAGTCAGAATTGTGGAAATTTTAGAGCAAATGAATCATTCGGATCTGTAAAGGGTGTTGCATCGTAGAAACGGTAATCGTGGGTATCGTCAACAGCGCATGCAGGTCCACCCCTTAGAATCACGTCATCTCATCGTATTTTTTTGCTGAAAGATATTGTTTAGTAGCCAAAATAAAGTATATTTGGGCTAACTTAAAAGAAAATGTTAAACATTTACGATAAAATATCACATTGCAGTCGGTTCCCCTTGATTCCCGCGTTTTTTATTTTTGTTCCCTGTATGCGACACAAAATGTGTTTACGACTTGTAGTCGTTGCTTCCTTGTATACACCACAGTACGTCGACCAAAAGATTTACCAACATGGTAGTCGCCATGTCAGGTGGGCTTGAACCATCGTCAGTTGTGAGTTTGGATAATACGTCTTTGAGTTTTGAGCAAATTAGGAAAAATTATTTCCTCTTCTTCTTATAAAGCCTTAGAAAGCATTCAGACGTGTGACGGCCTCTGACAGCGTGAAAAGAATATAGTATGCTTTTTATGGCGGGTAATTTGACGGTGGAGGTCTTCTGCACTTTTCAAAGAGTTGTCTGTAACTTGTTAGTGGCTGCTTAAAGCCACCTGCACAAAGCGCAAGTGGAACCAAGGCTGTATTGGGAACAGCTTCTGCTCTGTTAGTGCGTTCGCATATTCCCGGGGCGGATGAGGGTGCTTAGCTTAGCGGACTGTGTGTGTCGGGAGTCACTCCGGACAAAGTCTAATTTGACTGTACATAGTATAACAGCTGGTGGTGCTGGGTCGCATAGCAGATGGAGAGATAGCCGAAGTGACTGCCATGTTGTGCCAGGGTGACTAATGCTACCAAATCAACCTATCCGCAAAATATTACATGTTAAGAGTGAAAAATCATATCTGTACCGCATTCAGTAAGAAAAACTACGTATGTATTTTATTGGGGATAGGTGCTTACTTCCCACTCTACGAGGCAGCTGTGTTTCTCTACATCTTTTTTTTTTATCCTAGTTGTGTACTTTACGTGATCAAAGCGCTATACACAAATTCATACACAACGCAGTTGTATTTGCTGTACTTTCTGTGGGCGCAAAATGCAATGCGCACATTCATATACAACGCACTTATGCAGCACTTTTCAAAACAGTTATGTACCCGATTGTACAGTGAGTCATATGGAAATGGAGTTTCTTCATATTTATGATAGTACTGAACAGAATATCAAGATAGTACTTATTTACATTTCCGGTGGTGCAGTGCACCACAGAGCACCACTTGTGTACCGTGGCACACAAGTGTACAGCGATGTACACATGTCCCCAACAAGTGTCACTCAACTGAACGATGACACTGACAACGCATTCATAGCCCTGAATGAATTTTCCTGGGCACAAACAACGAATAACAAAATACATTTTCAATGGAATCTATCCCATACCTGAATGAATAGGGCCGATGTTTATCCAATGAGCTAGGTTTTTGTTCTTCACTAGAGTGGATAAACTTCACAGGAATAAATAAATGAACTTGTGTACTGCAGGCCGATTTCATTGTGTTTGGATTTGCTCGTTCGAGAGTTGAGTTTGGTTGCTGTGGTTTTATTTATCAGAAATTAGGGACCTTTGGCCTGCGCGTTATCAGGCCGCCCCCATTGTCCGGCCACCGGACGTCGCTGTGTTTGTATGAGCTGGCTTTGGGTTTGGGGCTCTGGGTAGCCCCAGAGTTGGAGGAAATGTCACTCTAAAGGCGGATGAGACCTTTTGGTCCAACAGCATCCCTGAGAGGAGATGAACAGGCTGGTGCCATAGCTGATTACTCAGTCTTTCGCAGTGTGCTCCTCTCTTCCTTCCCTCAGGTAGTACCACCTGATGCTCTGTTCTTTTCCTTTCTCTTCTTCCTCTTTTCGGCCATAGCCCGTACTGGTGATGGCAGGGTCTGGGGCGCGTGGATAGCTGGCCGTTTTCGTTGCTATCACGACTGTCGATTTGCTTTTTTGTAATTTTTTTATGATTCCCTTTGCTTATGGTATATGCTTATTTATTGTTCTTTGCGTGTCTGCTAACTAGATATCCGGACGTGGAAGAGAACCCCGGTCCTTGTGGTTTTGGGTCTCGCTCCTGCCGGATCTTGTGCACTAATGTTCGGGGTTTATATGGTAATTTGGCTGAACTAGCTGTAGCCTCTTCCAATTTTGACCTTGTACTATGTTCGGAGACGCTCGTCTCAAGCTATCGCCATGTTTCTGAGCTGATGATCCCGAACTTTGAAAAGCCAGTGCTGCGATTGCGTGACTTTTGCCCTGAATTTAGGGGTTTGGCTGCTTCCGTTCGAAAGAGTGTTGTTGTGTCCAGGCAGAGTGAATATGAGTGTCCATGCTGCGAGATGATGGTGCTTCGAGTCTGTGGCTCATTCAGGAACTTTTATTTGTTCTCAGTATATCGCAGCCCCGTCTGCTGATGATAGGGTCTTTAATTGTCTCCTGGATGCAATGGCTAGAATTCAGTCGTCGGATAGGCGTTCTGCCTTTGCCTTTATGGGTGACTTTAATTGCCAACATGTGGAATGGTTAGGGTCTGGGAGGACTGATTGCCATGGTCATGCCGCTTTCGACTTCGCGAGTGCCTCTGGTTGTGAGCAATTGGTTGAAGGTCCAACCCATTTGTTAGGAGGTGTTCATGACCTACTGATGATTGATGTTTCTGATCTAATTGGAGTCTCAGTGGTGTCTCCCATTGGTTCCTCGGACCATGGTGCCCTATCTGCGACGCTGCAGGTTTGTCAGCGGGTCTCCTGAGTCACTGCTAGGCGCGAAATATTTTTGAAGTCCAGAGTAAATTGGGAGGCTGTCTCTGGAGCCATCCTTGCGCTACCTTGGTGTGTTGTGTCCTGGTCTACTTTGGATCGGCTTCTCTCTGACATGATGGCATTTCATTATTCTTAGATCTTCGAAAAGCGTTCGAAACCGTAGCTAAAGCAAATTTATTAAAAAACTTGATCATTATGGTGTTCGGATTGCAACAAATGCACTGATTAATAGTTACCTGTCTAATAGGGATCAATATGTACTCTGTAACGATACCAAATCACATGTATTACCTATTCATTCCGGTATTCCCCAAGGAAGCATTTTGGCCTGTTATTGTTTAACATTTTTATTAATGACATTTCTACCATCGGTATGAATTGTGTATTGTATGCAAATGACACAGTTTTCTACACCAATAGTAGTAATTTTCAAGCTGCATAACTGATAGGCAATTTTTTTAAATGTGTTGTCTGAATGGTTAACTCAAAATATATTAACTACCCATAAAAATAAAAACAAATTAATGCTTTTCTCCCTCCTGTACTCACCAGCAGTTCCCACCTATCTTCTTTAACAATAACCTACTAGAGTGGGTGCCACAAATGAGATATCTTGGACTGATCCTGGATGAAAAGCTGTGTTTTAAGTCCCATATTGAAGACATTGGGCGCAAGCGTAGCAGGGTTCTCGGCATAATCTATGCAATATCCAATTATGTTGATCGTTAATCACTAAAAATAGTCTACTACTTGTTGGCTCATTCAGAGCTAGTCCAGAATATCATCGTTTGGGGAGGAGCCCCACGTTGTCACATTCACAAGCTTGAAGTAATATTGAATAAGAAAACAATGTGCCTTTGATGAGATGCAGTGAAATGTACTTGTCTTTACAAATGTTGCAATTTCAGGATGTTTACAACTATTCCTTACTTAAATTTTTCCGATTTGTGTTCTATAATCACCCTGTAGTATTTCTAAAGCATTTCATTCCCCTTATTCCCCAACAAAATTACTAACTGAGACGCACTGTTCTCAGTCACCCAATTGTGCGTGTTGACGTTGAGAAACGCGCTACAGTATTTCAAATTGCAACTCTTCTCAATAAGCTTCCTGCGTATTTATTAGATCCCATTTCTGATATTGTCTTAAGAAAACGTTTTAAAGAATACGTCATGCAATTTTATTAGCTTTTGTTTTTTGTTTTATGTTGCCCAAAAAGTTTGTTATATTTTCAGTGGCTACACAGTTGCATTATTCTATAGTGTATTACTACTTTACCAAATACTTGTAGTATAAAATGTGTCTGTGTGTAATAAACCTATCAAACTTATGTCCCTTCCCGCTTCATAACGGTTAGGACGGGCGATGAGCCCTGGTTTGATGATGCCTGTAGGAGGGCGCACCAGTTAAAGCGGGAGGCATATGCCCGCTGGCGTACTAGCCGGTTTGCTGTTGAGTTTTAGCTGTTCAGGGAACAGCGGCGTCGGGCTGGTGCTACTTATTTGGAAGCTGCGAGGGAGCACAATTTGAGGTCCAGGGAATTGTTAGCCTCGTCTGTTAGCGCTCATAAGTGGTGGTCCACCTTTAAGAGCGCTGCGCTTGGTGTGAGCTCTTCTGTGCCTCCTTTAATTGGTACTGGTGGTGATCTTGTTGCAGACCCCGCTGCCAAGGCGGACCTTTTGTTGCGCTACTTTGATGGGAAGCAGAGCCGGGACCGAGTGCGCATTCCTTTAGCATGCGAGGAGGTTCTCCGGTTTTGCTTTCAGATCCTCTGAAGTGCACCGCCTTCTTCTTGACCTGGACCTCTATGGGGGCACTGATCCATCGGGTATGTTTCCTTTTTTTTCGGAGGGTGGCTGGTGTGCTCGAAGCCTCACTTGCTTCCGTATTCCTTCGAATGTTGCAACTGGGCTCTTTTCCGTAGTGCTGGCGTGTTGCCCATGTGGCGCCTGTTCCGAAGGGCTCGGTTTCATCCCGCACCTCTGATTATAGACCCATCTCGACCACACCTGTTTTGTCGAAAGTTTATGAGAGGTTGGGTGCGTCGAGATTGGGTTGTTTTATGGAAAAGCAGGGTGTCCTTCCCTCAACACACAACACAGTATGGTTTTCGTGAAGGGTTGGGAACCTGCGATGCTCTGCTCCACATTTCTCATGAGTTGTAGTTGGCTCTTGATGTGGGTCATGAGGTAAGGTTGTTACAGCTTGACTTTAGGGCTGCTTTTGATCGCGTGAATCACCTTGGGCTGCTCCATAATCTGAGATTAATGGATATTGGTAGTTAAGTTCTCGTGGTAATTAGTCAATTTTTATCTGACATACGTCAATGTGTAGTTTTTGATGAGAAGAGGAGTGAGTTTTTGGATTTGGTATCTGGTGTCCCGCAGGGTAGTGTTCTGGGACCTTTGTTGTTCATTGTATATACGGCGGATCTGTTTCATCTTGTTAATAATTTACTTATTGGTTACGCTGATGCTGTTACTTTACTGGCTGTTTGCGGTAAGCCTAGTGTTAGGTTAGAGGCTTCAGATTCTAGTCAGCATGATTTGGAAATGATTGATTCCTGGTGTTCTAGGTGGGGGATGAGGCTAAATGCGGGCAAGACTAAGACCATGCTCGTGTCAAAGGTCGCATACAGTGGGGCCTCCTTTTCCTGCGCTCATGCTGGATGGTGTATCATTTCCTGTGGTTGATGACTTGGTAATCTTGGGTGTCAATTTTGATCCAAAGTTGACGTTTGAGCCCCACATTCGTTCGGTTGCCTCACGTGCATCGGAGAAAATTCGTCTTATGAGACGTGCTTGGAGGGTGTTTTGCTCGGTTGAATTGACACGTCGCTGCTTTAATTGCTTTGTCCTCCCTCTTCTGGAGTACTGCTCTGTAGTCTGGGGTTCTGCTGCCGATTGGCATTTGTGTTTGCTTGATACAGTGGTTCGTCGATGTGCGTTCATGCTGGGCGGTGTTGTGCCTTGTGATCTGGCGCATCGTCGTAGTGTTGGTTGGGTCTGTTTTTTTTTTTTGTATAAAATCTGTAACTGTCCCAGTCATCCACTGTCTGAGTTTATTCCAGATCCATTCGTTCGGGTGAGGTATTCTCGGCGTACTTGTGCTCTTCATGAGTTCGCCTTGGAACTGTTACGATTTCGTACGGGCCTGTATTCCCGTTCGTTTTTTCCATCGTGTGTGGATGTTTGGAATGGTCTTGATGGCTCCGACTTTGCTGGTGCGGGTATTGGCAGCTTTAAACGATCTGTACACAGAGCTATTCTGTGATTTCGGATCTTTGTTTTTTTCATTCTTTTGTTTTCTTCATTCACTGGGCTGGTTGCGTGGGGGTTTGTTAACCTCATGGAGTTTCTCCGTTCCTAAGTCGCCAGTCTGGTGGGATTTAATAATAATAAAGTGCATAGTTTTCAAAGGTGTTTTGAGGCGAGTTCACACTTGCGACTTTTCTATCGCTTAAGCCTGTCAGCCTTCCAGTCCAGGCAGGCTTACAGTAGTTGGGTTTCGCACTTGACTGCGTGTGAAAGGTGCGTCGCTACTGTGTAAAACAGTTCTAGGAAGTTTCGCCGCCAGAAAATTCGCCGTAGGAAAATTGGCCGCACGGAATTTTCGCTGTGCACCACCGGAATAAAGTCCATTTATGGGAATATGGCTCACTATATCAAATTGATGCAAACTGCAGTTGGTGTTTCTAACTGAACAAAATCCAATTATTGAGTAAAAGAGTAAACTTTGGATTCCTGGGAGTGTCAAGTCACAAAGATAGTGTGCTGATGAATACATTGCCCCAGTATCTTCCGGTGGGAGATAATAAAAGAATATATAAATTAAAATTTGTGAAGAGATATTTTGAAATCAGTGATTGAAAGTTAACATTATAAACTAGGCGAACACTGTTAGAGCAGCACATTTGTTACTGAATTTCACAAAACAAATTTTGTCATTTATGAGCATGTAAATTTAGTATAGTGTAAAAACCGCCATCGGTAAACCTTACTTATCATACAGAGCATATAATTTTGAACATTTATTGTAAAATCAGTGATTCCTAAGTTAATAGCTTATAAACTACGCTAGCACTGTTAAAGCAGCACATTTTTCATTGCATTTCATAAAACAAAATTTGTCATCTAAGCATGCTAATTTTGATAATGTCTAAAAATTGGCATGATAAATGTACTCTAACGAAAATAAACGATCAATCACTGTCATAAGGCAACACAAATGTAGAATCGACAGACATGATAGTTAATTTAAAACGTATGTAGGTTATAAGCAATGCTACGCAAATAAGGTTATATCTAAGAACCTGTCTATGCAGTCGATGAGATATGTCACAGTATTTTCTTTTCCTATTAGGCTCATTTTCACTGTCAATATCACACTTCTTCTTTCTTGCCAAAACCTCCTCTTTTTTTAAGGAATCAATCAATTTCCAGACATTCGGGTGCATATTAGTGATGGAGCTTTGCAGTGAATTGTGGTAGCCTTCGACACAGTTGTTAGTTCTAATGCCATTGTTTGTTGTTTTTTCATATACATTCTAATAGAAAGGTTGTTGCATTCTTCGTCTGTGCACCTCGACAACGTAATCCCCCTATGTAAAATGTTTCAAAGTAAGCTACAATTTCTTGAGGAAAATCATCATCGTCAGTCAACTCAAGAAATCCGTCAATAACATTGCACACAGGAAGAAATGCTAATGATGTAAAGCATTTACTTTTTGTATTAAATTCAGAATCTGTTTCATGTCGTAATTTAGAACCGGCGTTAACGACTTGACGATACATACTTTTTGCTAGATGAAACAAACAACCAGTTATATCAGTTGTTGAGTATAGGCGTGAAAAGGCATTGAGAGTGGATTTTTTGAAGTCAATCAATAAACTTTTAGGTTCAAATGATGATTGTAAGCATTTTAAAACGCTAAAAAGCCTGGTGTATGTTTCTTCAGATTTGCCGGGGAGTAAAGAAAAAACGCGTGGAATACTTACATTCCCAATGACAGTATGCACAGTGAATAATTGATAATATATGCCCGGTGCGCATTTAAAAGTTCCATCGTAAGCCCAATCATCATTATTCTTGAGATCTTCTAATCCTGATTGTGTTGCAAACACTATAATTCTATTTTGATCATCTACATCACTATCATTCAGCAGAAATTGCTCACCGTTTTCAATGACCTGATATTGCTTTGGAATTATGTCGAGAGTTTTTGATGCTTCAGCAACCAGCGTGCGTGCACTACCTTGAGAAGCTAATGCCGAGTTCTTCAGTTCTGATTTTGTTTTACAAATTGTTGGTTTTATGGGATTGGAAGAAGGACAATGATCACCGAATGCTGCGCATATTGACAGCATATCATCTTTATGAGTAGTATGCACTCTTCTTTGCATTGCCTGAGTTCACACTTCCAAAAGGTTTTTCCCCATATTTTCTATCTAATCTTTACATATAATTACCATCTTCCACAAGTTTTGCACCACCTCTTCTGCTTTTCACTGTATAAACCATTCTATGGAAATAAACTGGAGACGTGAAAATGGTGAAGGTAAATTCAGTCTAGGTTCAAATTATGCCTGGCATGGGAGCGTGGCCCGATATAGAATGCACACGAGAAAGTTTTGTACAAAAACAGCCTAAAATTAGTCAAAGTTCAAATACACATGTGGCCAAAAACGGAAAAGAACAAAAGGTACTGAAATTCTTATAACATTCAAATTGTGACCACCACTATACACACGAACACCGACAGAAAAAGAAGGTAGTCGAGAAAGTTTGGGACAGGTAAAAATTCAGTAAAGGTTCAGATGATGCCTGATATGCCAAGATGACCTGATATAAAATTTACTCGAGTTAGTACCTACCAAGTTGCGGCGAAATTTCCGTGCGGCCAATTTTCCTACGGCAAATTTTCTTTCGGCGAATTTTCCTACGGCAAATTTTCTTGTGGCGAAAATTCCGGACACGGCGTAAAACGTTCCGCAAAGCATGCTTACAGAATAACCAGAGATTCGACACGAAAATTAATTGCAATTACGAGTGTACTTCTGTCTACCATCGTCATATTTCATTACGATAATGTTTATGTGGGAATTCATAAACAAGATTAGATGCAACCTGTCATCGACAGGCTGCGTAATAGCACTATATGTGGTGAATTATTCTGGCAGTACGAAAGGTTCGGTCTATGTATTTATGTTCGGCACGCACTCCAGCTAAAGGGGAGTAACAAAATCATCAGTTTTAACTCATTAATAAATCTCCCCCGCACACCGTCAGTAATGAGTCTTCATGTGTCTTGCTGCTTTTGTTTACAAACCTAAAAAAAATTAGTTTTAGGTTCCGAAAACGCCTGAACTAGGGGGTTTTGAAATAAGATTTACTTGGAAAATATAAAAATACTGGTGTGCCCCGTGGAAATTCCACGGTTAATTAATGGTTTCCTTTATTTTAGTTTGACCTGAAGCAACGCTGCTAACTTTGCTCACCCCGTCTCAACTACAATAATGTCCGCCACTTAGCCCTGCCTACTGTTCCGTATTCCGTCTACCTTACACCTCGTTTAGCCTCTGTTAGTATTCTGATGTCCCATGTGAATCTTGTATTTGTTCTGCCAGCAAAGAATATGCACCTGTGTTGATAAAGACTTAGAGGTACGGTGGTAATTCTTGCATTGTCCTCCTGTGTATTTGCAAGCCTTTGCACAGTTTACAGTCGGTAAATGGAATTTTTTTCTTGCTCGATTAGAGGACCCGTGGATATTGATCAGTGGCCCACAATTTTTCTGATTTGTTTGATCCGATATCTATACAAAAAAGTACAACAGACTGGACCAGTGTCTTCAGTCACAGCTGCGTAACCTGTTGCTCTCAAAATGACATTGTACTTCCATAGACGACACACATTCACTTTAAGACGTATTTTAGTGTCGAGATATCTAACACTACCAGTTAAGGCTCCCAAAGCGTATCCTACCTACGTATCTGACCCTATTAAGGATGTCATACGCCACCACCGAAGCGAAAATAATTCGTGTTGAAAAAAAAAAAAAAAATGAAAAGCGGTAGGTATGATACGGGTGAGATGATTTTCATGTCTTTGATTCGGAACCGGCTGGAATTTTTTTCTTTTTTCTCAAAGCGAAATAAGACAGCTTTGGTTGATTTTCCTTCTAGAAAAATTCAAATCTTCTTGCAGGTTTAAAATCTCGATATCTAGTATTGAAAGGCGTAACGTGCAGACACACGGACGGACGGATGGAGCCTCAAGCAGAATCATTATATAGAAGATTGAGAAATTACATATTTAAAGGCTTGCTTAGCCTGTAAAAGTGTAGTTTGGCCAGCCTCTCCTAAAATGCCATTATTTTTACCATGTAGCTTGTAATTGACTCTTACTTGCGCATTTTACGTAAATAAATTTACCTAAGTTAAAAATTGTGACGTCATGGCCGAAGCGTGATACGTGTTATACCGTGAAATTGTAAGATTTTTTAAAACATTTTTGCTGTTCATTCGTTATTCGAGATAAATGAAGTATTGATACACACAAACAACGCTGTTTTATATGCAAATTATATTTCAAAGCAAGTGATTCGGACAGTTTATTATATGAAGCTCACCCGAAGTTGTCGTCAACAGCGTCAAGAATACAAGCTAGCTGCAGCATTCTGCCGTCGCTTGCTCTAACTCTGTCAGTCGCCAGAGTAGCGATGCCGTGCTAAGTTCAACACGCCTCAAATGAAGGCGTCTTTGTTTTGAAACTGGCAATCGTAATTTGGCTTCCGACAATTGGGGTTTGATTCCCCAAATCATTACACTACTAGAGGAATGCTCAGTGAGTCGAACACGATGTATAACCTCCATACAAATGAAACCGTTCATGTTTCATCAAATGCACTCTACCGGTTTTATTTTATACTCTTACACTATTCATGTTAGCCACCAGTAATTCACGATCTTGAAGCGATGCATAATTCAGTTTTTCACAAAGTTGTTTTAAATTTGAATGTAGTTAAAGATGAAATGAAGCAGCTTAGATTAATGCTCTTGCAGCAAAAAAAAAAATACTTATATTTTAGTTCATCTATACATTATTACCTAAATGCAATATTAAATAGGTGTTGTATAACGACTTCTCACAAATCCACATAATAATATACATATAAAGAGGACGGATGTGTGGAGATAATTTTATGACGAATAGTGCAAATTAAAAAGTATGCATTTATAAAAATACCTAAATCCAAACCTAAATTTGAAGATCAGATTGTTTTGAAGCAATGACACAGCTCTTAACGCCGCTTAACCAGCTAAACGCAATCGCTAGTGCTTTCAAGTCAGCTTTGTGTTCACATTGCAGCATTATTAGAGCAAAAACTCATGCAAGAAGGGCTTTGAAAACGATGTCAAATTGTCAATGAAAAAACAAATCACTGAGCACGGCAGCTGCAGCGGAGCAATTGAGTTACTAGAACCGTAATTCATCTACTGTAATACATCTAGCTACTACGATGCTGTCAGCCCAAGACTCCCGCAATGATGAAGCATTTGCATTAGGCTGGCAAGTCTGCTAGCTTTAGCAGAAAATTCCAGGAGATTTATAATAGCATTTTTTGGGCTGAAATAAGAACAAAAATGAAAATTTATACATATTGATGCTATTGATGCTTTATACTAGTGAGTTTTCAGCCAAAGCCTGTACTGGTGATGGCAGGGTCTGCGGCGCGTAGATAGCTGGCCGCTTTCGTAGCTATCGTTACTGTCGATTTGTTTTTTCTTTATTATGCTTGGGATTATCTTCTGTTGATGGAATTCTTTCTTTCTTCTCCTTAGTATAGTTCTGTATTTATCTGTACATTACTGTATACTTATGTTTTCTTATTTTTTCTTTTCTTTCTCTTCCTTATCTGTGGGAATGTTGAAAGCAACCCGGGACCGGGTCGGGCTCGGGGGTGTCGTCTCCTCTATTCTCATATTAGAGGACTGCATGCGAACCTCGACTATAGTGTCCCGTGGTGTGGATATCGTGTGCTGCTCCGAGACATTGGTAGCTGGCAGAAGGCATGACGCTGAGCTTGCCTTGTCTGGTTTTCAGTCTCTTTTTCGCAGGCTATGGGGATCGGGGCCTGGATTCAGTGGAATGGCCGTCTAAGTCCGGAGCAGATTTTTGTGCAGTTAGTGCACGAATGCGCCTGTCACGAGGAGATTGTTATAAGGGTGTGTAGCCGACTAAATAATTGTTATTGATTCTTCTTATATCAGAGCCCTGCAACTGATGATTCCCTTTATGACTGTTTATTGACAGCAATGGCCTCGATCCAGAGGACGGATCCCAAGGCAGCGTTTGTTTTTGTGGGTGATGTTAATGCACACTACAGGAACTGGTAGGGATCTGTATCACCGACTGATTGCCATGGCGTGGGTGCGTTGGACTTTTGCACCTTGTCTAGTTGTGTGCAGCTAGTTCGCGAGTCCACGCATATTGCTGGCAACTGTCTAGACCACGTTATGAGTGATGTCCCGGACTTGATGACGGTGTCAGTTGGCTTCCCTATTGGCTCTTCAGACCACTCACATCTAGTTGTGTCCTGGGACGTTAATCAGGTTGTTCCTGTGGTAGACATCAGGAGAATGGTATTCGTTGAGAGCAGGACTAACTGGGTGGCTATCACTCAGGCAGTAAGAACGTTACCTTGGCGCCATATTATTCACAGTGAGGATCCTGTCGCTGAGCTTAACGACTTGACTGAGTCCATTTTAGAGAGGTTTGTCCCTAAGAGGACTATTCAAATAAAAGTCGACACGAGCTAATATTAAAAATTGACGTTTCGGGGGTTTTATCCCATTTTCAAAAACCTAATGAAATCTTTTGAAGATATTTAACAAAAATTTTTTTTTATTTAAGAAGACCTAAATTGTGGTGGTGTAGCGGGGTGGGACTTAAAGGGCGAATAACCACGGTGCGATATGGGGTCCTGATATAAGCGTCGAGCGGCACGGGAAGCGGAGGAAAACGAGCGAGTGCAGTCGGAGGAAAAAGC
>LQNS02278165.1:12356316-12373147 GCA_001587735.2 Parhyale hawaiensis
CTTAAATAGAAAAAAAAATTATTGTTAGATATCCTTAAAAGATTTCATTAGGTTTTTGAAAATGGGATAAAACTCCCGAAACGTCAAATTTTAATATTAGCTCGTGTCGACTTTTATTTGAATTTTTGTAATTTACCATAGGAGAGGACTATTCTTGTGAGGTCTCAGGCTAAGCCGTGGTTTGACGACCAGTGTCGTTTAGCTTTTGAAGTTAAACACGCGGCTTATCGGGCATGGCGGCGCTCGCGTGACCGCTCGTTATGGCAGACCTATGTTTATCGTCGGGCCGAGGCTAAGCGTGTGTATGAGGAGGCACAGCATCGTCTGAGGCAGCATTCCAGGGAGTCTTTGCTGATTATTGGTTATCCACACCGTTGGTGGAGGGAGCTAAATAGTTCAGTGTTCGGTGCTGAACCTTCATTGCGCCCCTTGTTGGCCCCGGTGGGGGCATCATTACTGATCCCTTGGCAAGAGTAGAGCTTTTGTCGGCTCAATTAGATGGGAAGCAGAGCAGAGATGTTATCGCATTGCCTCATGGATGCCACATTGAACCTCGCTTGACCTCTTTGGCATTTAGATCTGGTAGAATCAAGGTGCTGCTTGAGGGCCTAGATCCGTATGGAGTAGTGGATCCAGTAGGTATGTTTCCATTGTTTTATAAGCAGCTGGCTGACCTTCTTGCTACCAAGCTTGCAGTGATCTTCCGGCGCCTCATTGTTGGCGTTCTGGGAATATTACTCCTATTCCCAAGGGTCCGGTGTCGCCCTCTGCTTCCAACTACCGACCCATCACACTGACGCACATTTTGTCAACGGTGTTCGAGAAATTGATCACTGGTAAGCTTGGTCGTTTCGCTGAGGTTACGGGGTTGCTGCTGCTGGTCAGTTTGTGTACAGAACTGGCTTGTGTTATTGTGACGCTTTGTTGTCGGTGTCACATCATTTACAGTCTGCGCTGGATTGTAGGTCAGAGGCACGCCTTGTCCAGTTGGACTTTAGCGCGGCGTTTGACATGGTTAACCACAGGGGTCTATTATTCAAGCTGGAGTCTTTGGTGTGGGTGGTAGGATTCTGTCAATCATTTGCGGTTTTGTTTCTGAGCAAACGCAGAGTGTGTCTGGTGACAGCGTCTTGATCGCCTCAGTCGCGGTTGTGTCTGGCGTCCCTCAGGGCAGTGTGCTTGGCCCGCTGTTGTTCGTTCTCTATACCAGTGACATGTTCTCTTCGCTTGAAAGCATGATGATGAACTATGCCGACGATTCCACTTTGATTACAGTGATAACTGCTCTTCACCTGCATGATGCTGTCGCTCAGTCCCTGAATAGAGATTTGTCACGCATTAGTGCATGGTGCTCGGTCTGTAGTATGAAGCTGAATGGCAGTAAGACGAAGTCGATGATTGTAAGTCGGTCTCGGACACTTGTACCATAGCATCCCCAACTGGAGATCGATGACACTTTGCTTCAGGAGTCTAGCTCCTTGGTGATTTTAGGTGTTGTCTTTGCTGAGAAGCTTACTTCTGTGAGCCGTATATTAGGAGGTTGGTGTCACGTGCTTTCACTAAGATTGGGCTCCTGCATAAGGCAAATACTGTGTTTGGTGACAGTCAGGTTGTCCCCAGATGTTTTTATGCTTTTGCTGCCTGTATTAGAGTATTGCTCACCGGTCTGAGCTTCAGCTGTCGACACTCAGTTGCGTCTGTTGGACCGACTTTTTAGTTTAGCCAGCAGGCTGTGCGCTGATAATGATCTAGTGAACCTGTCCCACAGGAGAAGAGGAGCCGAGCTACATATGTATGTTTTATAAGATGTATAATAATGATAGGCATTGGTTGTATTCTTCTCTCCCTGCCCTTGAGGTTTTTAGGAGAGAGACTCGTGCTGCGTGCGGAGCGCACTCTTTCACTTTGGAGGCTGTCCGATGTCGAACTAATCAGTTTTGTCTGTACTTCGTGCCCTGGTCGGCTTAAGTTTGGAATTTGTTGCCAGCATCGGGTTTTGGTCGTATTGGCTTCCCGGCGTTCAAGTCGGCTGTCGATGTTTTTTTGTTGGATTTCCTTTAGCAGCGTTTTGGGCTTAATGGTGCTGCAAGATGCTTCATTTGGGTTGTAATACTTGTCTGTGGGAGCTAAGCGTGAAGTTTTATTAATAATAATAATAATAATAATTCCATTTCCAGCGGATGATGGTTGTACACCACGAGGCGTTCTGCTGTAGTGAAGCACTGAGATGGGTATGAGGAAAATTAAAATGTGATAATTTTGTCCGTTCTGTCATATATATTGAAAAAATAGAATTCTTTTGGAGCCATGTTAGTTTATTTGTTAGTTTATATTTGTAAATATATGTATTTTTCTCTCCACTTATTAAGTGGTCGAAGGAGTTGACAAATGTTCATAATTTTTTGCAGGGTCTATGCTGGGTTGCTCTAGATGTGATTTGTGCCAAAAAACTAGAATTAGCTGTCCGTAAACAAGACGGCGATGAAATTTGCTCTCCAACCAAAAACAGGTAGAAAGAGTTGTTCTATGTTCATGATTTATTACAGAGAGTCTGGTGGGCTTTCCTCAATGTGGCCAGCCCCATAAAACTAGGATTAGCTAGTCATAAAAATGACGGTGAGGAAATTTGCTTACACCGAGGGTGACGGTCTTGCGTCACGGGGCTTCTTAGTTTGTTTTAATTTGGGATCGTCGAATATTAAACGAGTTATTCAACTATTCTGCAAAAAAATCGAGAGGCATAAATAAATATTAAATCGATCTCTAGGAACGGGAGAAGTTCTGCAGGATTGGAAATTAGCTAATTTAATAGTGATACATAAGAAGGGGGATAAGAAAAGCCCCAGCAACTATCGACCTATCAGTCATACTTCGGTCCTCAGCAAAACCATCGAGCGCCGTTTGATAAAGCGCATCACTGATCACCTGAGGATGCAGCAACTCATATCCTACACTCAACATGGCTTCCGAAATAGAAAAAGCTGCTTAACAAACCTACTAGACTTTTTCTCATAAGTTACAGATATTAAAGATGAAGAAAGGATTGTAGATCTTGTGTATCTCGACTTCCAGAAGGCTTTTGATAAAGTCCACCATCACCGGCTAATGAAAAAAAAAAAAATGATGGCATCCAGGGTGAATATTTACGATGGACCAAGGCATGGCTTACGGGTCGGCAGCAGCGAGTGAAGCTTAAAGGAGAGTCGAGCGAGTGGACACAGGTTTCATCAGGGGTTCCACAAGGTAGCGTACTTGGCCCACTTCTGTTCTCAATTTACTTCAATGATCTCGAATTTAACATCCGTAGTAAAATAAATAAATTTACAGATGATACAAAACTATGTCATCTTACAACAAAAAGAGCCGAGCCCCAACAAGACCTTGACTACCTCATGGAATGGAGCGCAACGTGGCAGATGAACTTTAATGTCGACAAATCCTCAGTAATGCAAGTAGGGCTGGTGAACTCTTACACCCCATTGATAATGAATGGGACGGAATTGGCTACCGTCACCCAACAACGTGACTTAGGAATCACTATTACAAACAAACTACAACACAGTCATCAAGTTGACAGGAGTGGCAAAATGGCAAGCAGAGTATTCAGTTTCATCACCAGAAGCTTTGAATACAAGTCCAAGGACATCATCGTTCCCTTGTACAAGGCATTAATGAGGCGACTGAGGCCACACTTAGAATTAACTGTTCAATTCTGGTCGCCGCATCTCTGTAAAGATATCGATAACATGGAAAGAGTCCAATGCAGAGCAACGAAATTGATACCTCAGCTGAGAAACAAGTCGTATGAACGTCGCCTAAAAGAATTGGGTCTGATCTCTCTCGAGCAAAGACGACTCAGAGGGCAACTAATAGAAAAATTGAAGTACTTGAATGGCTTCAACGACGTGCCTATAACGGGACTCTTTGAAAGAGACCTTAATGATCGCTTGCGAAACTACGGTCAAAAACTCAACCTTAAAGCTCAACCTCCGACGTTTTTGGTGCGGAGTCGGTCAATTCGTTTAAAAATTGTCTAGATATGCACCGGGAGAGATCTCCTCCACAGCTAAGAACTTCTCCTCCACGAGTCGCAAGCACTTAACGGCCAAAGCTTCCTAGGCCATTTTAAGCTGACTTCTTCTCACTTCCGCTCCATCTATATATTTAAGCTCCGCATATCAGCGGCTATCAATCATGCTTGCAGGCATTCGTGAAGGTCTCTTTGGCGAAGATTCTTCACTCCCCTCTTTTTTTATTTTCTCATTCTTATTTTCTCTTTCGTCTTCCGTTTTTCTCCTCTCGTTTCCTCAGATCTCTACATCCTACTTACATAATGGCAATAGCTCATAGAAGGCCGGGGTGTTAGTCCCGGTGTCTCTTTGGGAATGGGCCTCTTGGTTCGTATCTATTCTAATCTAAATGCAGGTAAAAATGATAGTTCATAGGGCCAAGGTTTCTAATAACCGTGTCTTACTCAAGTTGCAGGTTCAACGGTTTAGTTTGTGAACCGATGAGAGAAGCCTTCGAGTTTCTGACATTTTGTATTCATTTAGAGTCATTCTTACAAGGCAGCTGGAACACAAAAGATGGCAACTAAATTCTATGAAAACATTCATATTTTACCACCATTATTTACCATTTGAATTCAAAACATGCTGTAAACTGTCGTGTTTCTTAGAAAAAAAATAATATACAGGGAGATAACTGTGTAATTTCGTAGAAAATTAATGGAAATTTTTGCATAAATATGATTAACTCAATATTTATGGCTTCCAGCAATGTGACAACTATAAATCAATAGATGGACAACAGTTACTTGGACCAGATTTGTTGATGGATCTTATTTCCTGTTGAAGATTATGTAGGTATGTCTCAATAGATTTCATGGCCCCGTAAAATTAAAATTTAGCATCTTGAGTTTTATCTACATCAATTAACATCTCTAAGATAAAAACCTTGCTGAAAAGGAACTTCTCTTTGCCGGAGCCCTCAATACTTGCAGCACGTTTTTCCTCTCATATGAACCGTGTCCACAATTGTAAATTATATGCTTTTAATATTTCCTCGGCCCTAGCATCAGGAACGAAATCCTAAGGTTGTTGTCTTCTTCAATGAGACGGGTACAACACCTAGGTGCCATATGATGAATAAGTGTTTTCTTTCTCTCTTTGGTCCTACTGTTTTGCTTCACCGTGAATTCTATGACGCATTCATAAATTTAGTCCATATACTTTTAGCTTTGAACTTAAGTAAACACACCATGGTACACAGCCACGTTTCCTGAAGAGTCGACCCTTGAGGAAGACAGTGTCTGTAACAGCGTATAGGCTCCTGATCCAAACCTTATATCGCTGAAAGTCAACCGTCCTTTATATTATAATAGTATGTATTGCTAGAGAAATATCAAACATAATTTCAGCAGATACTCCCAAACGAACTTTCTATCGAATCATTACGAGAAGCCAGAACAATGAACTTGTCAACTTCATAATATTATGCGGAAAACGGGGTCTGCAGTACCATGGCCCACCCAGTTTCTATGTTTTATTTCCATTATTGTTAGTAGGGGATTCTTTGTAATGAGGTTACATTATTGTTAGTAGGGGATTGTTTGTAATGAGGTTACATTATTGTTAGTAGGGGATTCTTTGTAATGAGGTTACATTATTGTTAGTAGGGGATTCTTTGTAATGAGCTCAGAGTGCACGATGAAAACCCAAGATAACAAGTTGAAAGACGTTCTTGGGACTAAAATTATATTTTCTTTATTACAGTGAATTCCTGAAAGTCTTGAAAGTCTTCATTGTCAAAACAATTTTTAGGACAATCAGCTGTGGAAATTAAAAGTTCTTGAACAATATCATAAATCTAAAGCGAAATTGAATGCACTGATGTACACTGCTGCTGATGATGAGGGAAAGAAACAAATAAAGAGTACTTGCAGTGCTATATTTGTACGATGAATGTATTTACAGGATAAGTTTGTGAAATAAACATTGGTCTCGGTGTTCAGTTCGTTACTCCAAAATCTCCACAGGAGCAGCTCACTCTCCACAAATGTTGCTTGCTCCAGGAGGTTTGGAGTTCCAGGGTAAGTCATTGGAAGGTCGTTCTCGGTTTTGCCGAACTCCAACATCATCATAAAATCATTCCATCTGCGATACTAGTTTAAGTAGAGCAATTGTTACGACTTCAAAGTGGCGGTTGTGATGCATTTGCCAGCGTTGTACGTCACAGAAAACTGCTTTCCTGAACTTGTAAAAGTGATAGTGAAAAATTTGGTCGCTTTACTTCTAGTTTACATTGCAGAGAAGTGTATCTTTGAAGCCCAAGGTGAAGCTGAGCATCATGGTTAGCTGCAGATTTGGATGAATAGTAATGATGATGTTGGAGGTCAGGGGGGGGGGGAGTCGTTGCTTTGGCTCAGGCGCAACCCGGACAGGCACCATAGTCCAATGCAGAGCTTGGTGTCAGGTAGTAGGAGTACTCTGAAATTTACAAACATGATGTGATTAAATTGAAAAATTTCAATGCCCGAGAAGAATGTGCCCTGACGAAAATAACACAACGCCATCAGTGACATTACATTCACTGAGAAGGACGAGTCTCTTAATTTTCTAATTATGACTATTTCGAATTTCTGGGACATGCTGAGACGTCGTCATACAGGGCTTCATCCTGGTCACGCAAGTGCGCATGATTCCCTTTCCACTTCGTTTACTATTGCTCTCGACCGTCAAAAGTTTTCATTGGGGCATCGTCATTGTACTTGAACTGTCACCGGAACACGTTGAGCAATATATTGCTTGAAGCGTGAAATAATTATTTTAGCTCAACCTTACTAAAATCAGTGCGAAGCAGTGACCAAATCTGTGTGGTGACATCGGTTCTTCTTCGCAAAACTCTAAGTAATATCAATAATAATAGTATTATGAAGAACCCAGTCAGTGTTCCAGCATTAGGTTCCCAACTATGTCGACGGTGAGTCTGTTAAACATAAAGACAACACGCAAAGGAAAGATATTATTACTGTAGAATCAGCTCGCGTCTGCAGGCAGCAACTGTAAAAATATTCAAGCAGTAGGAGCAGGTCTAAGTTACGGCAGCTTCACGAGTTGCTTGAGATTAGACGCTAGAAACTGTAACCATCAGTGCTACTACCTTTGCACAAAACAGCCTGTGCAAAGCCCAGTGATAAAAATGCTGAGCTAAACTCCCTATGATAGACCCATGTGCTGTCCCAACCCCTTGTGATTAGCTCCTCTGTGCAAAATCTCATGTATTTAATTCCCTGAGCTAAGCCTCGTATGTCAAGCCTCCTGTGCTAAGCCTACTGTGATAAATCCCTGTGCTTCTTCCTTTATGCTCAGCCCCAGTACAAAGCCCCTTTGCTAGACTTGTTGTGAGAAGCCCACTGTGCTAAACCTCATGGGCTAAACCCCCAGTACCTCTTAAAAGCCCCTGAGTTTATCTTCTTGCATTAAACACCCAGCGCAATGGCTTATGGGCTAAACCTACGGCGGTGTTGATGAACTCATAAGCTAAACTCTTGTTGTAAGCCTTTGTGGTAAACCTACTGTACTAAACGTTCTGTGCTGAATCACAAGCGCTAAAACTGCTGTGTTAAACTCCTAGACTAAACCCTCTGCACATCTCCGGTGTGTTAACTCTTTGTGCTAAGCCCCTTCTTTGGCTGGACCCATTTGAAGCTGCGCGTTTCCATGCTTCTCTTCCTCTCTTCGACTTTCTCACTCTTTACCCAGGCCTCCTCCTTAACCTGCCTCTCCCTTCCTCCTCCTGAGCTGGCATTGGCGGATCCTGACGATGGCAACAAACAACAAACCAAAACATTTAGTGCTTAACCCGCAGTACTAAACTCCTTTGTTAACCACCTGCTCTAAGCCTGCATGCTGTGCAAAACCCTCTTGTACTATACCCATTTTGGAAAGCTCCCCTAGCCGAACACTCGTGATAAGCCACTGGACTAAGCTACTGTGATGAACCTTCTACGTTACACCTCTCTTTATAAACCCTATATGTTGAAGCTAAACCCCCTATAATAAACCGACTGTGCCAAATCACTTTTATTAACCAAATTGTGTTAAATCGCCTATTGTACAGTGTATACCCTCGCTGGTAAATTCCCAATGACAGGTGGGGGCAAACTTTTTGACTCAGGGGCCACATAGACTTTTAAAAATTGACCGGGACAGCACCCGATACGTACGGGTGCTGTATGTATTATTATTTTTCTATAAATAATAGAAAAATGTAAAAATAACATAAAAGTCACGAAATAATACATTTGCAGCAGATATATAGGTTTGTAGAAATCTAATAAAAAGCGCTAGAAATGGGTTATAACCTTTCGGAGCAAATGGCGATCGTTCTTTTTATATGGTCTTGGGAAAAATTGTGTCATACATTCATTCTTAATTAGAAAAGCAATACAAACACTGAAATGACCGCAAATAAATGCTCTAAGAGTTCATGCAGTCATTTTTTGTCCATAGTGGTTCTAACTCTCCTAAGGTCGAAATAATTTTTTGCCCTGAAAGCTTATAATGCATCGAAGATCCCAGTATATTCGGCTGGCCGGTTTAAAAAGACGAACGGGCTTAGTTTGACCTGCAAGCCGTAGTTAGCTCACGCTGCCCTATGGTAGCCTCACGACATCCCCTGGAGTCACTTGGTGAAGGGGAGCTAACGTCACAGTTCGCCCTAATAAACCACGCAAGATGTATGTTTTCTTTGAATGCATGAGACGCTTATGTATAAAGCCGGGCCCAACTTGTTGGAAACGCGTTGCCAACTTCTTATGAACGGTTGGGGTTGTAAATGGAGTGTTGGAAACCCTACTGGAAACGGACTAGTGAACAAAACAGTGAGAGAAAGTGGTTCACTGTTCTGAGAGCAATTTTTAGTCTGAGTTTGTAAGTAGTGCACTTCTATTTAATGATAACCAATAATGGATACTCATTGCAGTCAAAAAATAAATAAAATTTTAAATAGGCTACTCATAGCAATGAGCTTGGGCATAACTATCATAAAAAGCTATTCACCTAACTTATATATTAGCTTCATGTAATCAATTTCACGCCTACGCCACCGTCAAATAGTGCCAAACTGGCTTCTACCAAGTAATACCAAGTAATGGGTTCTTCGGGCCGCAATATTTTGCTTTTTAATTAATATTAATTCTTTGAATTAGAATATATTTTGGGCTTCTAGTTAAAGATCTCGAAATAACCGTATAGTGGCTGAAATTTCCTACAAAGTCCCGTTATCCCTATTGAATTAAAAAGTCCGTACAAACCCGGATTATTCAGTACCGTATATCTGTTAACATTGAGCGCACTGCCCTAGGCTGTCACCCCTACGACCTGTGATTTCCTGACCTGGGAATCGGTATTTTTTCTGTACCGCCGGTTCGGTATTCGGTTGTTTAAAACAGGGTCATTCGATTCGGTATTTCCGTATTTTTCCAAAAAAGTATGCCGAATGATTCGGTATTTTTTCAGTATTTGGTTCGGTATTATTACTACTATTATTAAACCTTCGTGCCCGGGCACCCCAGGAAAGGAAGCATGACCCAAATGAAGCTCTTTGCAACACTGGGAAGCCCGAAACGCTGCTTAAGGAAATCCAACAAAAAGCCGTTTACAGCTGACTTAAATGCCATTGAGTTCCAAACCCTAACAGACCAGGGTACGAAGCACCGACCGTACCGATTAGTTCGGTACCTAACATTTTCCAACGTGAAAGAGTGCGCACCGACCGCAGCACGTGTATTTCTCCTAGAGACTTTGAGGGCCCAGACAGAAGAATACAACCAATGCCTCTCCTCTCATTATTCTACACCTTATAAAACATATAGAGTTCGGCCACCCCCTCTCCTGTGGGAGGGCTTCCCCAGATCACTATCTGCGCACAGCCTGCTGGCCAAACTAACAAGTCGGTCGAACAGACGTAAGTGACTGCCAGCAGCTAAAGATCAGACCGAAGAGCAATACTCCAGAACACGCAGCAAAAAAGTATAACCAACATCTGCGGACAACCTCACTGTCACCAAACACAAAATTCCCCTAACACAGGAGCCTAATCTTAGTGGAAGCACGAGGCACTAGTCGCCTCCTATGCGGCTCAAAAGTAAGCTTTTCATCAAAGACATCGCAAAGAATCTCCTAGGAGCTAGACCTCTGAAGCAAAATGTCATCTATCTCCAGATGTGGTACAAGTGTCCGAGACCGACTGATAATCATCGAATTAGTCTTAGTGGCATTCAGCTTCATACTCCAGGACGAGCACCATGCACTAATGCGTGACAATTCCCTATTCAGAGACGGGGCGACAGCTTTTCGCATGCTGGGAGCAAGTATCACTGCTATCAAAGTGAAATCGTCGGCTAGTATTCATGTCACTAGTATACAGAATGAATAACAGGTGGCCAAGCATGCTACTTTGAGGGAGGGACGCCAGACTCCACCGCGACTGATGCACTCAAAACGCCGTCAACAGACACACTCTGCGTTCGCTCAGAAGCAAAATCACGAATGATTGCCAGAACCCTACCACCCACACCAAACTACTCAAGCATGTATAATAGACCCCTGTGGTTGACCCGGTCAAACGCCGCGCTAAATTCCAACTCTATAAGGCGTGGTTTAAGACAGACAATCCAGCGCAGATTGTAAATGGTGTGGCACCGGCAACAAGGCGTCACAACAACCCAAATCAGCCTTTACGCAAACGACCAGCAGGCAGCAAACCAATAATCTCAGTAAAACGACCAAGCTTTCAGCGACAAATTTCTTCGAGAAAATGGGCGTCAGCCCAATGGGCCGGTAGTTGGCGACATGGGGTGACACTGGACCTTTGGGAATGGGAGTAATATTCCCAGTACGCAAACAAAGAGGAAAATTCTCTAAATGTATCCGGCGCGGGAAGAACACTGCTAGCTGAGGGGCAAGAACGACAGCAAGCTGCTTATAAAACAGAGGAAACATACCCACCGGGTATGTAGGTTTCAAAACTCCTTATATACATAAAAACAACTTTAAAAATATTTTAATAGATTCTGGAGCCCATAGAACACCTATTTCAAGCCCTTAACTACATCATCCACTGGCAGTTCACGCTCCACTAAACTAGAAAGGACGTGACATTATGACACACTACGTCCAATTCTCACAGTGCAACGTCTTCTCTCTTGAATGAAGTGCAATACAGCGTGAAAAAACTCAACTGAACGAAAATCAACGGAATTTTCATAATATCTTCTAGGAAAGACGGTGGGTCATACTGGGCTAAGAATCTTCTTTTGTGGGAGCAGGAATTCAAATGTACCGAAGAAAGTCATTCGGTACATTTATTCGGTATAGGTAGATTTGGTATCGGTATTTCGGTAGATGAAAATACCGACGGTACAACCGAAATACCGAAATTCATTCGTAGGTCCCAGCTCTGGTGATTTCCAACATGAAGTGTGGTCATAATACAACAAACAATAGGGAAAAGGTAAAAAATTCACTTTTCGAAGCACACATCACATAAAAACTTCATAACAGCAAGTTAAAATTGTTCCAGTCCAATTTTCTACGCACGCTGTTTCGAACGGTGTTGGAAGACAGTGTGAATGGGGGTTTTCCATCAGGCCTTTCGAAAGGAGTTTCGAAAGGTTGTCGACACGTTACGAAAGGCTTGGAAACGATAGTTTAGAACGTCTTTCGAACGCTTTTAAAACAGCGGACAGTTGGAAAGCAGTTCGCATCTATGGTTGCCAACCCCTTTCTCAAAGCGTTTTCAAACAGAGTTAGCCCCGTGTTAAGCCAGGCTCACATTGGTTGGAAACTACGTTTCCAACAGTTTTCCAACTCGTTGCGAACGGTTGGAGGTCTTAGAGGAAGTGTTGACAACCCTGTAATGGCAATGGACTATCGACCAAAACAGTGAGAGAAAGTAGTTGAAAGTTCTGAGGGCAATTTATAGTCTGAATTTGCAAGAAGTGCACTTCTAAAGGGTGTTCCATTAGGACGCACCAAAATTAGCAGTATATAAAACAGTGTTATTTGTGAAAATTTAGTGATTTTTCTATTGTATCATATTATTTGATTCATGGCAATTATGTGTGAAAGGTAATAAGGCCCAAAAGTCGGCCGAGGCTTCGGCAGCACACCTCCACTCCATGGTCAAATCTTTTGATATCCTTCTGCATAGTTGGATTCCGGGAATTCTGTCACGGTGACAAGCGAGCGTTACCGTGTCATGATAACCAATTTTTTATATCCTGAATTTAATGCTATGGATGTTGAAGATTTGTGGTTCCAGACGGTGCCACATGCTTCACAGAATGAGAAGGTCCCAGGACGCATTATCTCTCGAAACAGCGAAGTCAATTGGCTATTACAATCGTGCGACTTGATGCCTTTTGATTTCTTCCTTTGCGGTCATCTCAAAAGTATGGTCTATTCCAACCAGCCAACAGCAGTTCAACAGCTGAAGGATGAAACAATAAAGCGTATTGGTGAGATCGAGTGCTAACTATGTAGAGCGACATCAAAAATTTTGACCATCGAGGTGTGCCGCCGAAGCTTCAGCGGACATTTGGGTTAGGCTATAAATGCCATGAATCACACAACATGATCCAATAGAGAAATCAATAAATTTTCACAAATAACACTCTTTTATTCAATACTAACTTCGGTCCTCCGTAATGAAACTCCCTTTATTTAATGCTAACCAATAAGGGGCACTCATTGGAGTGAAAAAAATTAATGAAATTTCGAATAGGCTACTCATAGCAATGAGCTGGCGTTCAACTATCATAGGCTATTCACCTTACTTATATATTAGCTTCATGTAATGATTTGCACGTCTACGCCACTGTCAAATAGTGCTAAACTGGCTTCTACCAAAGTAACGGTTAACACTTTCTTAGGGCCGTAATATTTTGCTTTTTATTTCATAATAATTCCTTGGATTAGAGGATATTTTGGGCTTTTAGTTAAAGATCCTGAAATATCCATATGCTAAAATTTTGCGACAAATTCCGGTCATCCGTATTGAACACAAAAACTCCGTACAAACCCGAACTTATCCGCATATCTGGCAACACTGAGCGCACTGCCCACGGCTGTCACTCCTGTGACCTGTGATTTTCATCATGAAGGGTGACCACAAAACAACAATGTTATGCATGCGTTTCGAAAATACAACATTCCAATGTGTTAGCCTTAACTTTCAAATGCATAGACGCATTCTTTGTATCATGTGAGTTCATATCGGGCGGAAGTTACCACCGCCGTCCTCACGTCAGAGCATATAAGATAAAGAACCTAAAAGGTCGTTTATGACACTGTACAAAATGTGCCGGTTTACCAGCACTGCCTTTGAGTGACATGCGCAATTCTCAATGACCTGCCGGCCGGAGCCTATATCAGTAAAAGCTGTCTTTCCAAACCTCTAACCAGACTTTCGGTGATATTAAATGTTATGCTCATCAACAAGAAGTAATTTACCAGCGGATTTCCGACTCGAATCCGGCGGAAGCAGCCGGTGTTCTAAATGAAGCCGGCAATCATAGATATTTAAAGGCGCATGTGTATTCAAGCGTCAGCTTTTTCAGTACATAGCTTCAGAGCACTGCACAGAGTCAACAGCATCCTGCTTGTAGCACTTATTTAGTTGTATACCTTGTACTTTGTTGTTTGCATCTATCAAGCAGCATGCCTGCTACTTATTATTGGATCAAATCTTCGAAGTCGTGTATAATAAGATGTAAAGAAACAAGAAGATCTCTACGACATTTCTTCACCAACCAGCACTGTGGCCTGATGACAATACTCGGCATTGAAGTTCACTCTCACAACCAAGTACAGTGACGAACTCAATTAGAACTCACGCAAGCCCACAAGTGCAATGTATTGCAAACAATAACGACAAATAGGGAAAGGGCAAAAAAAAAAAAAAAGAATTCACTTTTCAACGCACACACCACGCAAAAATTTCACCACAGGAAGTTGCAAATTGTTCCAGACCAATTTTCTACGATCGCTGTTTTGAACAGTGTTGAGTGTGATTGTGGTTTTTCATCAGGTCTTTCGAAAGAAGTTTCCAACCGGTTGCCAACACGCTGCGAAAGCTTGCAAACGGTAGTTTCGAACGCCTTTCGAACACTTTGAAAACACTGGACAGTTGGAAAGTAGTTTGCAACTACGGTTGGCAACCCTTTTCCAACGCGTTTCCAACCAGTGTGAGTCCCGTGTTTGTCTAGACTCTGTTCTGGAGGATTGTCTAAACGTTAGTTTTTTGAACGTGTTCACTCGTACAATCATCCCAGTGTGTTACTGTGCTGTAGAAACAGCAAAAGTTGCTATGTTTTTTAATTTTATTTTGTCCAAATTTGAAGTAATATCCATAACTTGCCTAGTGACGCTTGCCGTTTGCCGAAGAACTGATTTGCCAGCTAAGATATCAATTACTTCTCACAGCGCAAGCACAGTTGTGTTGACAACGACGCCACAAAACACTGAGACGATTGGATCAGTAGACACTCTTAAACAACTAACGGGTAGACAGGCGTTAAGAACTCGATTGATTAGCTTTTGTAAGTTGATGTAAGTCAGACGTACTGGTCCAGAACCTCAGATAGGTGCGTTGGGTAAGGCCAAGGCGTCCTAAAGTACAGGCCTGGCTGGGTCTGGGCCTCGAAAATGGTCCAATTGCATACAGTCACTGAGCAAATAATTAGACACAGCCTCATATTATTGGTACCTACTCTACATATTATGGGCATATCTGGATAGGATTTTTTCTTTGTAGCTATTCACAAGTTACAAAATTACGATAGTTTGCAATTTCTATCCAGATAAGCCCGAAATAGGCAGAAGGTGTACCAAAAACATCAGGCTGTGTCTAACAGTTTGTCGTGGGACTGTACTGATAGGACAAACTTTGTGGCGTAGAGCTCCAGGCCTGTACTTTAGGAGGCCTTGGTACGGCCCGTTGCAGGCGCTGACCTCCTGCCAGTTACTATTACGAGACGGTAGGAAAAAAATCAATCAGGCTCCTTATATGGAGTCTACAGCCGTCTCAAGCGTACGCAGGTCGCTTTAGAGAGAATTCAAAGTGGGGCAGCTAGGCCTTCTGGACTGACGTTTTGGACGAGCGGGTTTGGCTTTGTTCGACTTCAACAGCCAATCAAACGAGCTCCTAATCTGTTGTCTGCCGAACAGAAATTTTACGGGCAAATTATGACTAGGAGTCTGATCTACATCCCGGACGCATTGTGTATTAATTTCTATGTGATGGTAGATATGGAAGGGGCTACTAATGGTGATCAGCTGGTGATCGGAGTGTCTCGTCTGGTCCTCGCCAGCACTGCTGCGTATGTATTAAAACTTTTGGTGCATATTTTAAAGACCCATAATTCAGTTGGCTTAGCAGTTTATACTTATAAATATCAAAAGTTTCATGTAGAATGTAGAACTTGTTAGTTGGTGTATATTAATGCGAGACCACATCTAATAAAACAAAACTTGTGTTCTGTGAAATTTCACAGGTTCCGGTTTGTGTTTACTGTACAATTGCCTATTTTACCCATTTTTAATTATTTCACCGAGAGAACGAATGTGTTGCAACACCAAAAGAATTTTACGTAGGAACTAGAAGCCGCTTTACGAATTTACCGTCCGGTGGGGCTGAAATTTCCGGTAGGAAATAAATCAGAATTTGCAACAAAACGGACAAATTGTTTCTGCAATGGAAGAATTCTTTCCGTGCAAGATATGTCTACGTGAATGATAAAATACTGTTTTTCTGTTTTTTGACGACACATCTGAATAATCTTTGTCAATGTTTTCAGTTTAGAATAGTTTGTAAGCTGGTAAGGTTAGAATAGATAAGACTGGATTAGTCGAGTTAAAGTATTCTCCCTTAAAGAAGAGCGTAGATGTATTCAAGTGCAGCCGTAAAAAAAAAACTCCGATGAACTTACGGTAGCCCCAGAAGAGCCAAGAAGGCCTGCAAGACTTCAAGAGGGCTCCGTTCTGAGAATAGTACACGGGCCTCAGCTCGACGCTGCATTTGTTGGAGAAGGGACCGCATTCTGCCCCCAAGTCTGTTTGGATGTACAAAGCATTAGGTTGGATTTTCCAAACATCTAGCCATATTTTACAGTTATCATATTCATCATACAGTATTACCTCTTTCAGTCTTCGCTAATCTATTGGACCACGATTGTGTTTTTTTAGATACATAAAGCGTAGTTATAACAATATAGCACTTATATTACGTTATTACCTAAAATTCCCTATAGCGCCCAAGAGACTAAGCATCAGTAGCTCGTCGCAGGAATGGCCCTAACCAAAACATGATATTTGATCTGGTCAGATGATGTAAATATATAGAGGTCTGGACGTGCTTTATTACAGTATCGAAATAATTTCTCTTAAATTTTAACGCAATGTTATCCTATAGCGAAAGAATGTGAAATGACTGCTATTTCCCACGTGGTGGCACGACTTTAATAGAGATATGAAGGGGCAAGGGGAGGAAAATTTTCAGATCAATACGTAGAGAAGCATATGACGTGAGACCCTTAAGCCTTCCCCCCCCCCGCCAATTAACCATATTTGATAACCTATACTATCTTATTCCTATGAGATAACTTATGAGTTGCTTGGTTAGGGAAAACAGCACTGCTTATGCCATATTTTAAACGTAGTACTGATTGTCAATAGTTGTCTGCTGTAATTGATTTAGCCTATTTCATGTTTTCTTTCTTGCAGGGGCACCGGAACGGGGAAGGAGGCCAATTATTGCCCTCCCTGCC
>LQNS02278165.1:12373154-12386220 GCA_001587735.2 Parhyale hawaiensis
GGGGGGGGGGGGGGGGGCGGAAATAGGGGGCAGCATGTACTTCTTTCTAGCGGTAAAACACGTTCAACCTGCTTGCTACAAGTAGTTGTATTAATGCATACAGTGGCGCAAGAAACAAACTCGGCATCGGCAATATTCTTATTAAATTCTAAATTACGCTGAATTTTAGGTTTCTGACCGTAACAAGCTATGTAGCAATCAATTAATCAACACTTCCTTTTTTAATTACTATACCGCTTTGTGAAATATCAATTCAACAAAGCATGACTTTTCGTCAGTAAGAAGTATATAACCAAAGCAGAGGGCAAATAGAAAGTCCGCATTATTGAGAAAATGTTCATGCAATGAAATTTCATTCAGTGTTATGGAGACATCATGTACAGCAGATAATATTTAGTCACATGGCCCATCTGTGATTTGACAGCACTCAATCCTTCTGGCATCTCCAAGATTAGTTTCCTTGAAAAAATTCCGGTGAAAGGGCGTACCAATTTTCTGTTGTTGTTAATATTGTCCAGATTAAGAATATTTTCTTTACCCACCTGGTTATCGTAAAAATATATCATACATTCCCAACTCGATATTTCTGGCAATTGGGCTGGCTACTCTAAAGATGCAACGTATTCGCTCTGTACTCTGTGGGAATCTCATGATAGTGGCCGCTGTTTATATTGGGGAATTGTCCTGCATTAAATTGGAAATCCCGGGCAAAATATCTTCATAATGCAATGGGAACAAATTTCAAGCAGCATGTCCAGGCGAATCAAAGGCGTGTTCAATTGGACATTAACTCAATGTCGTTAGCTTAACTCGAACGGAAAATCGATTCAGACCGTTGTTTTCGTCATTTTGACTTGAGTTTAAGGCTTTAAGCACAAGCGACTTGGGCGGTCAAGTATATTTGGCTCCGGAGGTAGTTTGAGTTTTAAAAATCATGATGCACTTGACATTTCTCTAGCGTAAACAAGAATGGCGGCTGTGATGTTGATAGATATGTGGTGCCTGTGCTCTACTTTTTAAGGTTTTTGGTTCGTAGAACAGGTTCTTTCTAATGATATCACAGCTTAGACTAACGTTTTACAACTCAACTCTTAAAATCCGTTCGTTCATAAGAAATAAAATATTACTGTCCGTGAAAAATAAGGGAGAAATAAGAAATTTAGATGTTGACTCTGGATGGGTCGTAAAATGTGGGAGTGAATACCATAGACTATTTGAGAAAATTCACTGAGTCCGGATAGACTTTAGAATATGGAGAGTGGAACCGTAGAGTATTTGAGAAAATCCATAGGATGAGTCCGGATAGACCGTAAAATAAGGGGAGTGAAATTCGTAGAGTATATATTTAGAAGGTGCGTAGAAATGTCATTTCAATATTAATAAAGGTACAAACCTAATATAAATATATCACTATTGGAAAAATGTAAACAAAACTGACACTATACGCTTTAAAGATAGAAAAAACCTTAGATGTAACCAAGCGGTGAGGAACGAAGCATATCCTCACGGATTCCTGCATTATTTTTAAATGTAAGTGATATACAAATCTATGTAATACAAAACCATAAATCGTTATAAAAGTAAAGCTTTAATAATCTTAAACCTAATGTCTTAACGCAAATGTCAATTCTTCAAGAGAGACCTGGAAGATGTATGCCTTGAGGGGTGTGGGGAGGGTAGAGGGAGGAAGAAAGCCTTAGCAAATGACGAAAATTCCTGATAAACAAAACACCACTAATCCATATAAACACAAAAACATTTTAAAATCAATACAAGTAAAACTTCAATTGTCTAAAACCGTATCTCTTAACATCAATGTTCAATTTTCTGAAGGAGAAACCATGAAGATGCTCACCATACGGTGCAAGTTAGGGTGAAGCATCATGTAACCAAAAATTCCTAAGATAGACTTCGGTCATCAATAACAGTAAAAATACATTAAATATATGAAGTTCTGCCTTCAAATTGCGTACAGATAATTGAATAACAAAACCTTCAATTAGCTAAAATGCTCAGAGAATGGGAATTCTCGACCGTTACTGCCTCCGGCGTGGGGTTCCTAGATAGTTTTTTGTATCTCTAGAGATATTGCAAGTAACAACACAGTGAGTCAAACAATGTCGTAACGTTCAGAAAGCTAACTAACTGATCTTAACTATTGTGAAGCCTAATGCTTTCTTTGTATTCCGTCTCTAAAGAGATCAAGCCCAAGGTAATCTAATAAACTACGTGGCTACTTGATTTATTTTCTAGAAGTCTAAACTATTAAAACTTGATCATATGTGAATTTTAAACTAATGAAAAATAAATTCAAGTAACAACTGCATCGCGTTGTATTGATATGGCATTAAAAAAGTAGCAAGGAATTTCATCCCCCATAAGAGCCCCTCTTACTCCAAATTCCCCCTCTGACCCAATACTGCCCCAGTAACCCTGAGTCGATCCCTGAACCGCCGTGACGCCATCTCAGCCAATCAGTGACCGCAGTGACTGACGTCAATTTCAGCCAATGGGCGACTGCCACGTCACTATGCTGGTGTAAATAAATGAGGCTGCGAACGATGGCTCGTTGTACTAGGCTACAGTATACCAGAAACACTTCGTCGCCAGTTGTTTATCATTTAGTATTCCAAATTGGAACTATCCCTAAACTAAATTACATAAGTAAAGGAAAATAATAGAATAATACACCATAGATTTGATGTATTGTATTGCATCTTGATTTTCAGCGCCATAAAAGGAATTGATGAAGATATCATTCGAAAATGTTTAGGTACCCAAGTTGAAGTGAAAGCTTTGCGCGAAATAGAATGTTTCGCTTATTTTTTTCAAAAATTCAAAATTAGACGCTTTTCATTTACCTAGAAAACTTTGTATTACAACAGGTTATAAAGTAGAATGTAATACACAGGAAAAGCACAATAAAATTCGACTGAACAATTGTACCAACGTTTATGTAATAAACAATCGCGACACGCACTTCATTTCTCGCACACACGACACCATAGCGGAAATTTTCCAAGATGCCTCTGTCTTGGGATTACCCAGGATGCCCCGCTGCAAACGGAGTGACGCTATTATCCGATACCTTTTGTGTGACGTCACTATGGTTCAACTGCAGGTGCTGCTGGCTCTATTGTCCGACATACTGTAACTATCTGTATTTAATGAACTGTGGCATTTACACAGACAACTCGATGCAAGGATCTGTCACTCGGATGTCATTTATTCCATGGTATCTACACTACCGAATATAAACATGTATGTTTATAGGCCCGAGCTGCTCAACCTAGCTACCAGTGGGGCGTAGAAATGCATATGTGGCCCCAGCATAGAGTATTTCAGGAGGCCTTGGCTATACAAGACTTTCTTAGTGTATTTTAGGAGACTTAGAGGGTGAATTGATTCCCAGTTCGTTTCACGGTACTCACGGCCTTCAGTCATGCTTTCAAGTTTAAACTCCTTGGAGCCATCATCCCACGTTGCCTTGCCCTCCACAGTCTGTTCATTACCATTCGAATCTCTGTCACAGATATAATTATCACGTTAGTATCTTGTTACACAGCGGAAATATTTAGATTAGATAGGCGGCAGTAGACGAACCAAAAGGCCCATTCCCATTTAGACGTATTACGTGTGATAGTTTGTGCGCGGCAGGTAAGAAATATGCTGGCTGTTTTTACATATTAATGTTTCAATCTCTGGTGGACATTATATCATGTTCCGTAGACCACATCATACATTGACTGGACACTGAAATTGGGCCTCTCGCAATTGGGCCTTCAGACCGATTTACATAAGTATTTAATAAAATGAGTTCTTATAATCTTAGAGAACTCAAACAAAGATTAACTTCTTTGTCGTACCATAAGGAATGCGTTGCAGAGCAGGGAATCTAAATTTACAATCATAAATTTGAAATAGGCGATACATATATATACCTTTAGAGACCAAGAAAAATTGAAAATTCAGCATAATTTCTAGGAAAATTAAAATTTTCTAGAAAATAATGGCACATACATAGATACTAAATGTAATGCACTGTAATATCACATACAATTGAGTTTTTTCTAACGATGGATTTGAAGCAATAACCACAAAAATTGATGTATGGAGAGCTTTCGGTAGAGCTCATCCCTATAGCCGCAAAGAAAGGAAGGCTAAGCAATTTCAGAAATAGTGATAAACCGGAGTAAAACCACAGTAATACTACAGAATCAGAATAAAACCACATTAGTATCCATGAACTAAAAATGCCCAATGAACCTTGAGATGATACCAGGACAGCCATTAAAATGGCATTTTTGGGCTGATACAACCTTCATCACTGGAACCATGTACAGTTGCATCATACCATTTCTCATTACTACCTAGGAATATTTCGACACATAGTGGTGGCCTACGTTATATCACTACATGGTTGCCTATGTTACATCACTTAATGGTTGCCTAAGTTGAATCACTTTCATAGTTGAGTAAGTTGAATCATTCCATGGCTGCCTAAGTTGAATGATATCATGGTTGTTCCCTACACTACATCACGTCATGATTGTCTACGTTATATCACTTTATGTTGTATATGTTGCTGGTACATCTCATTATGGTTGCCTACATTACATAATTTAGTGGATGACAATTTTACATCACTTCATGGTTGCCTAAAGTACATGATTTAATAGATGACAATGTTAGAAGTAATGTTACATCACTTTATAGTTGCCTCCATTACATACATATACGCTATGATTTAATAGATGGCAATGTTACAACACTTCATGGTTGCCGGGGTTAAATTAGGTACTCCATGGTGGCCTACATTTCATCACTTTACAGGTGCCAATATTAGATCACTTCACAGGTGCCAATGTTTGATCACTTTACAACGGCCAATGCTAAATCACTTCACATTTGCCAATGATAGATCACTCCAGGCCTGCCAATGCTACATCGCTTCACTGTTGAAGATGCTAGTTCACTTCACAGCTACAATTGCTGTATTTCTTCAAAGCTACCAATACTGAATCACTTCAAGCCTACCAATGCTATATCACTTCACGCCTACCAATGTTGTATCACTTCACAACTACCAGTACTGTATCACTTCACCACTGTCAGTGCTCAATGCTACACCACTTCGTGGCAGCCAGTGCTTCATCATTCAGATCACTTCACGACTGCCAATGCTATATATCACTTCACTGCTACCATTGCTATATCACTTCACTGCTTCCAATGCTAGATCACTTCATGGCAGTCAATGCTTCATCACTTCACTGCTGCCAGGTTTTCATCACTTCATGTCTGAAAGCTGCTCCGAATCACCCGTCAGCTCTGTTGTTTGTTCTGATTATCTCGCTTAACCCGTATACCAAATAAATGTCATTAACATTTCCGTTAGCTATTTACTTAGCATTTCATTACAACTCAAGTATACCACAAATTTTGGAAGCTTCTCTTCTACAAAATGAGACTGTTTATTTCACAAAATGTTGCGAACTAGTTCTACTCTACTGAAAATATCAAAGAATGTCATATGCAGTTGTTTTATGTAATTACACTTCAAGTCTTGATACATATATTTTTGTGAATTTGTTGCATATAGCAGGTTTTAGAAGTATGTACAGGTTTGCCAGTCATTACTGAAGGCAAAAGAATCAAGTCAATTATCTAAACATAGTATGAAAAAATTATGGGAGAACATGTAAAAATGCATCTGTGGCACCGTACAGTCAGGCCCAATATTGCGGGACAGAAATGTGCCTTAAGGGCCAGTGTCCAGTCAATGTATGTTGTGGTCTATGCATGTTCAAATCAATTGGATGGAATTGGCAGTGAAAAACAATGCCAAAGTTAAGATATACAGTATACATATGTATATGTACATACAGTACGTCAACCGTTTCTGTGTATTCGGATATGAAAAATTTTGTGAAACCTAAAATATTTATATTATCATCATTATTATTATTAAAACTTCACACACGGCCCACCACGGACAGGTAGAACTACCCAAATGAAACACTTTGCAACACTGGCAAGCCCGAAATTGTTGTTAAAATTGAAATATTGTAGCACGCTAGTTATTAAAGGATGAACGCAGTCGAAAAAAATATATGAAGGCTAAAATATTTACAGTGCAACTGTTAGTTGTGCACGGGCAGCATGAAAAAAGAAAATATATACATATATATGAAACTCTAAATATTTAAATGAGATCAGTGATGCGAGCATTAAAATTTATAAGCAATTGCAAGAACACGATGCAATAGGAAAGTTTGAGATAGAACCTTATTACAGCAATGAAAGACATGGATACTTACGTGTACTTGTAGGTGTACGTTTCGTCAATGGCATCAAGAGTTAACTTTGCGCATGTCGTGTCCTTTTCTCTTTTATAAGGATCTCTGTATGTGATCTGATACTCGCCATCATCCTTTACCTGAAATGTTGACTACATCAGCGATGCTCGTGTTACAACATTTACTGAGAGTGCTGGCACTTATATCGTAAATATCCTGACACTCTGCAGTGCTGCATAACGCTAGTACAATCTGCTGACTGGTCCGGAACATATGGTGTACTGCTACGAGCAACATAAACCTCAGTTTTAGAAGCATTGGCCCTGTAGTTTTCAGCATGGCTGAGCTTACGTAGTTCAACTCTGGTTTTCAGTACCCTCCAGCCTGAATGTGAAATCGGATCTGCCATTCTACATGCCGAAGCCTATTTCTGGGAAGGGACTAGTACGGAAAAAATTTCCCTTGGGTGAAGCATTTGGGATTTCATAATGGATATTTTTTATACTCAAAACCGAATTTGGAGTCCTAGATACTTTGCCTGAGAACCAGTATTCCTCCTTGTTCCCTCACCATTTTCAGCTGCTACGTCTTTGCTTGTCTGTTATTTTCAATTTTCCTATTGGTTCCGTTAGAAGTGCACTGAATAATCATCATGTTATAATTCTGCTTGCTCTTCTCTAATAACCACCCTCAGTTCGTTCTTGCGGTAGAGCGACCGTTACGCACTCAGTATTCGATAAGGGAAAATTAGGTTATCATGAATAACATCTATCATTATTATTAAATCACTGCAGACAGGCGACGTGGGAACTCCATGAGGTTGACAAACCCCCACGCAACCAGCACAGCGAATGAAGAAAAAAAAAAACGAAAGAAAGAGAAGATCCGAGATCGCAGAATAGCTCTGTGTAGAAATGGTTTAAAGCTGCCAATACCCGCACAAGCGATGACACAGCAATCAACACCATTTCAAACATTCACGCACGATGGAAAAAATGAACGATAATACTGGACCGTATGGCATCGTAACGGTTTCAAGGCAAACTCATGAAAAGCACTAGTACGCCGAGTATACTTCAACCGACCAAATGGCTCACGAAGAAAATCAGACAGTGAATGACTAGGGCAATTGTATATTTTTTACAGAAAGCAGACTCCACCAACTCTGTAACGATGCACCAGATCACAGGGAACAACACCATCCAGCATGAACGTACATCGAAGAACCACTTTGTGACAATCGGCAGCAGAATCCCAGACAACGGAGCAGTATTCCAGAAGAGGGAAGTCATAGCAAATAAAGCTGCGACGTGTCAATTCTACCGAATCAAACACCTTCCAAGCGCCACATAAGAATAATTTTCTGCCATGCACGAGAGGCAACCGAACGAATGTGGGGCTCAAACGTCAACTTTGGATGAAAATTGACACCCAAGATTACCAAGTCATTGACTACAGGAAGTGACACACCATCCAGTATGAGTGCAGGGAAAGGACGTCTCACTCTACGTGACCTGGACACGAGCATGATCTAAGTCTTCCACGCGTTTAGCCTCATCCCCCACCTAGAACACCAGGAATAAATCACTTCCAAATCATGCTGAATGGATTCTAAAACCTCCAACCTATCGCTAGGCTTACCGCAAACAGCCAGCATAGATACATCATCAGCGTAACCAACAAGTAAATTATTAACAAGATCAAACAGGTCCGCTGCATATACGATGAATAACAAAGGGCCCAGAACACAACCCTGTGGGACACCAGAAACCACGTCCTAACACTCACTCTTCTTCCCATCAACAACTACACATTGATGCCTGTCAGATACAAACTGACTAATTACCGCAATAACTGAACCACCAATACCCAAAGGTGATTTACTCGATCAAGAGTAGCCCTGAAGTCAAGCTGTACCAACCTTGCCTTATGGCCTCCATCAAGAGCTAGTTGCAACACAAGCGAAATACAAAGCTAAGCATCACAAGTTCCCAGGCCCATACGAAAACCACACTGTGTGGGGGAAGAACACCCTATTTCTCAAGAAAGCGACCCAACCTCGACACAACTAACCTCTCATAAACTTTCGACAAAAGAGGTGTGATGGAGATTTGTCTATAGACGGAAGTTCGGGATAAGACAAAGCCCTTCGGAACAGGCGTCACATGAGCGACACGCTAGCTTCCCGGAAAAGAGCCAAGCCGTAACATCCGACGGAACACGGAAGCAAGCGGGGCTGCGAGCACACTAGCCACCCTCCAAAGAAAGAGAGGAAACTTACCCGATGGATCAGTCTCTCATAAGGGTCCAGGTCAAGAAGAAGGCGTTGCACTTCAAAAGATTTTAAGGCAAAACCGGAGGACCTCGGCTCGGGATCACAGGGTGAAGGAATGCTCATCCGGTCCCGGCTCTGCTTCCCATCAAAGTAGCGCAACAATAGGCCCGCCTTGACAGCGAGGTCCGCATCAAGATCACCACCAGCACCAATTAAAGAGGGGACAGAAGAGCTCACACCAAGCACAGCGCTCTTCAAGGTGGACCACCACTTATTTGAGCTAATAGACGAAGCTAACAATTCCCTGCACCTCAATTATGCTCCCTCAAGGCTTCCTCATAAGTAGCACTAGCTCGACGTTGCAGTTCCCTGAAAGGCAACAGCTGACCACCTAGTTCGCCAACGGGTATATGCCTCCTACTTCAACTAGTGTGCCCTCGTACAGGCATCACCAAACCAGGGCTCATCTCCTGTCCTGACCGTAATGAAGCGGTAATGGAAATAGGCGCGCATCATATCGGAGAAAAGCTGGTCCAAAGTAAACCCAGGATCAGGAGACTCTTTCACAATAGCCAAGGTAGCGCAAGGATGGCGCCAGAGACGGCGTCCCAATTCACTCTGGACTTCAAAATAATTTTACGCTTAACATTGACTCTGGGGACCCGCTGACGGACTTGCAGCGTCACAGAGAAAGCCCCATGGTCCGAGCAACAAATGGTAGATGACACTGAGACTCCAACCAAATCAAGAACATCAGTCATCAGTAGGTCAAGAACACCTCCCATCAAATGGGTGGGACTCTCAACCAACTGCTCAACACCAAAAGTACTCGCGAAATCATATCAAGCTGCACATCAGTTATGCAGCTTGAAAATTACTACTATTGGTGTAGAAAACTGCGTCATCTGCATACAATACACAATTCATACCGATGGTAGTAATGTCATTAATAAAAATGTTAAACAATAACGGGCCAAAATGCTTCCTTGGGGAATACCGGAATGAATAGGTAATACATGTGATTTGGCATCGTTACAGAGTACATATTGATCCCTATTAGACAGGTAACTATTAATCAGTGAATTTGTTGCATTCCGAACACCATAATGATCAAGTTTTTTAATAAAATTGCTTTAGCTACGGTTTCGAACGCTTTTCGAAGGTATAAGAATAATGAAATGCCATCATGTCAGAGAGAAGCCGATCCAAAGTAGACCAGGACACAACACACCAAGGTAGCGCAAGGATGGCACCAGAGACAGCCTCCCAATTTACTCTGGACTTCAAAAATATTTCACGCCTAGCAGTGACTCAGGAGACCCGCTGACAAACCTGCAGCGTCGCAGATAGGGCACCAGGGTCCGAGGAACCAATGGGAGACACCACTGAGACTCCAATCAGATCAGAAACATCAGTCATCAGAAGGTCAAAAACACCTCCCATCAAATGGGTGGGACTCTCAACCAACTGCTCAACACCAAAGGTACTCGCGAAATCAAAGGCTGCATGGCCATGGCAATCGGTCTTCCCAGAGCCTAACCATACCACATAGTGATAATTAAAATCGCTCATAAAGACAAAAGCAGAACGCCTATCAGATGACTGAATCCTAGCCATTGCATCTAAGAGACAATCAAAAACCCTATCATCAGCAGCCGGGCCGCGATGCACTGAAAGGAAATAAAAGTTCCTCAGTGAGCCAGAGACAGACTCGAAGCACCATCAGCTCACAACATGGACACGCATATTCATTCTGCTTGTACACAACAAAACCCTCTCGAACGTAAACAATCAGACCCCTAAATCCATGCCATGAGTCTCGCAACCGTAGCACTGGCTTTTCAAAGTTCGGGATCAACAGCTCAGATATATGACGATGGCTTGAAATAAGCGCCTCTCAAAAATAAAACAATAAATAAAAAATTGTGGGGGTTTTCCCATTTTTTTTTGGTGAAAAAATGTGGAAACCACCACTAATTTTTATTGTTTTATTTTCTTCGCCCGTCATTTTCAGGGATGGTGCGGCACTTCCTAGCCTACAGCTTAAGCCTATGTACGGCTTTCTAACACAGCTAGTTTTCACACAAGAAGTTTTTTAGTGCCAAGTGGACGGCAACTAGGATGGTGGAGGGGTACTAGACATGTTACCCTACGGATGAGCATGTTAGGCTCAACAACTCCAAACTTTCATTCAGTAATACGCTGAAGTGCATTTTTTTCCTCGCAGTCGATATTGCTCCTAATGAATACTGAGCTTTGTATCTAGGATTCCCGCAGAAGGACATAACTCGGAAGTATTTTACCCCGAATGAAATGCTGTTCTGCTGAAAGAAGAAATCAAGATGGAGAAAATTCTTAGCTAAGAAAAAATTCTCGTATCTTTCGCCGTCTGCTGACCACTGAAGAAGTATCAATGTAAGCTAAAGGCAGCTGAAGTTTAGATGAAGGAAACCTCAGAAGCGAGTGGAAATCATGATGCAAGAGATTGCTCAGTGAAGTTGCGTGTATTTGCATTGAATGTACTTGAACGCTGTCAAACGAAGACAGGAATTCAGATAAAGGGTACATGTGCCATGATCTGCTACGCGGCCTATTTTCTACTTATCAGTTTTCAATGAAACTTGAGAGGATGACCAGAGCCTCTAATCTTGGCTAATTCCGCCTATCTGCTTTGTTAAAGCGTGGCAAAAAATGGTTAAACAAATAAAAAGACAAACAGATAAATACGCATCGGTCTTTATTATATTCTAGACTAGTCGAATGTCCGAGCTGTCAAGAATGACAGAGAAGAATTTGAGATGACCCGTATTCATTCAATATACCTTTGTCATTAATATGCTTCTGAAGGAGACGCTAAAACAGCAGCCTCAAACTTTGATTAGAGATAAGTACTCTCTCTCTCTCTCTTTCAATTCACGTAAGAAGCTCAATCGTCTCCGACCATAGTAAGAAGCACAATCGTCTCCCACCAAAGATTACATGCAGAGAAAAATCTTACATCAGAAAGCAGCCAGCCTTAGTGAATTTGAATGAGTTACCCGCCGCGTATCCATGATACCGAACCAGCCTTCAGTACATCGAAGATTTTGTGTTGAAAAGAAATCACCAGAGGCCTTCAAAATAGAGAATCAGCTCCGTGAAGAGCAACACGGCAAGCGGAAAAAAATTATGTCTACTACCGGAGAAAAATCATCGCCTCGTCCGCCCTTCATTGACTGGCTTCAGAATTTGTACGTGGTGAACTGAAAACAAACATATGGTTCAATGTATGGAGAAAGGTATTATAAAATAAGAGTTTTAAGACTGCATGGCTGCGCTAAGAGAAGCTGTAATATCTCAATTTTTTCGAATCCAAGAAGTGTTTCAAGTAAGAAGTACATTGAGGGAAAGATTAAGGAGCCAACTTCCGCCCTCTCCCTCAACCTTGTCCTCGATCTCCATGGAAACGCAGCCCAATTACAAAATCTGCAACCTGGCCTATTTTTCACCCATCTATTTTGTTAAGAGGAGGGACATGAAGCATACAAATTTATAAACATATAATATTTAAATAAATAAACACACGACGGCGCTCATTATATTGTTTGATTAGTATACTAGAGAGCCCTTGCTGCAAAAAATTAGAGTCATATTTTTTAATCTTCATATGTATGAACCCGGTCTGAAGGCACCCTAATTGAGAAACTATTCCTTTGCTCTGAAGAATATCCACAGGTTCCTTCAGTATTAGAAGGGTAGAATTAGGATGATACGGGTCTAGGGTATCACTGTAGAACAGTGTTTTCCAAACTAACTTTTTTTTGGGGCTGGCGCCCCCTTGGCAGCCAGATATATATGTGTTTCTACGTATAGCCCCCTCTCAAGTCACAAACATCCGAACACGCAGTCTTTTGAATCGAAATGAAAATTATATACAACTATGTATGTCATAAAAACATAAGCCTAGGTCAGTAACCAATTTTATCATTTATTTTGTCGGCAACATGAAAGACTATATGTTGACCTCGCTTTAAACATTAGCAACGTTTGCATTAATGATCTAGAAGGTGGAGTGGGTAGCCGTTATCCATGAAAAAGGTCCGGAGAAAATCTATTTCATTGGACCTTTTTCAAGAATAAAGGCCACCCACACCACCTACTAGAACATTACTGCAAACTATTCCTTAACAAATTGTTCGATCCCGGTATTTCTAGATCTACCGTTCACAAATTAGACTTTTTCCATTCCCTCCCTTACTATAGCAAGACTACTATCGATAAAATCAATTCCATGAAAGTTTTCCTCTCCTAGGCCTACCCGCACGTAAACTTTAGGTTCTCTTACGAAAATACGTTTACGTTAGGATCATATTTTAAATTCAAATATAAACCTCCCACAAACCTCCGGTCCAGTGTTGTTTACGCCTTTTCTTGCACGAGCTGCTCAGCTCTGTACTACGGCAGCACTGGACAGCATTTCAAAGCCCGCGTAGACCAACATTTAGGTATATCA
>LQNS02278165.1:12400619-12413505 GCA_001587735.2 Parhyale hawaiensis
TTTTTTTTATTACTGAAAATCCCAAATAAAAGAGTATTGATAACATTTCTACAAAACAAACCCCGATACCTAGTAAAACACATCTGTAAAAGCCTCAAATTAAATTAATAACATTTTCTGTAAAGTATAACACTCATTGCAGAGTATTATTATATGTATAGTCTACATTCTTTGTTGCCATAACGTAGAGTATGATTATAAGCATCTGGTCACTGAAAAAACCATCCATCCACCAGAAAACTCAGCACTAGTTACAATTGTTCGTAGGAGCTTCTGTTGCGCAACGTATAAACTGTACGGCACTTGTTGGCACGCACACGCACCGCGCGTACACGATCACCATCACCATCACTTACCATCACCGAGAATGTCCAGGGTTCAGACTCGTGCCCCCCGGGCACGTCCTCGCCCTTCCTCTCACGCTCCCCAACAAGCCACCAAGCAGGGCACAAGCCACCAAGCAGGGCAAAAGCCACCAAGCAGGGCAAAAGCCACCGCTCTGACCCGACATTGCCGGGTGCGCGGAACAGCAAGGCACGCCCCGCATAAAGGCCGCCGGAGACAGAGAAAGAAAGGAAGCCCGGACGCGCAAGCCCGGCACCACACTGCATCACTCTTTGCTGCATTTGGGGGAACTGCGGTTAATGCAGCAAGTTAGGTATCGTTGCTGGTCAAACTCCCAAGGAAAGTGGCCATTAAGCAATAAGTAACGTTTGCTCTAGCCCGTGGGGGATGAGGCTTGAATATAAATTACAAGCCCATCGAGTACCCAGGGCGGGAAGCCCTGTCAGGAAGCAAATCGCATCGTCTATAATGGTGTCGAATGAAGTGGCGTTCAATGTAACTAATTGAATCAGCAATAAGGCGAATAGTTGCGGGAGATTTGAATTGCAAATTCGTATTTTCTAGGCGTTACTTTTAAGGCTAACATTGAATTTTCCGAAGACTGGTGGATGACACACGCCATAGTTGTACCAAGCTTCATTTAAACGCTGCAACTTTTATTATATAACAAGCAGGTTCGCCCTCTCTATTTAATGATTGTATGTGATATCCGCCCAGGGGCATCCATATTCTACCTCAGCCCTAGACGGATCTCACGTTTTTTTAGCCTACTTCGCTCCCTGCCATTTTCATACCACTATTGCTGTTGCATTGTTTTGTTTGTGTTGTTTTGCCTTTGTCTGACTTGTCCGCTGATCATTTTCTGAAACACCTTCGAGCGTAGTTTGTACGTTCCCCTTGTTATACTATAGGTCCTTTCCTCGTTGTAGCTTCTATTGTGCTGCCCAACGAGGCTTAAATTATTCCCGATACACTGTTGATGTGCGCCTCACTGTTTTCCAAACACCTTCTCTGGGCGGAAAATTTTGCCACATACTTGCCGTGTGCCACTGCGGCGTAGCTTAAGTCTATCAGTACAAAACTACACTACGTATGACTCTTATATGCTTGAAACAAATTGAGGAAACCGAATTTCAATCGCTAGTGCGTATAATTGTAAATAATATTGAAAAGCAAACTTAGAAATTCTATGGATAAGAATAAAATTCCATGAACGTGAGGAAAATCCTGAAGAATAATACGGAGGAGTTGCACCCTATTAACGGGGTAACCAGCCGATCTAGGCATGCTTAATTTTTTGTCTTCAATTTTCTGTAATTCTCCATAGCCAATGGACAAGTATCTATAAGGCGCCTCTAGCTGGATAACATATTCTTAATTAATTAGACTGTGTTTCCGAGAAACACATCAAACCTTTTATTAAACATTGATGATATGTAAAGTAAACGCTTGGCTCGAAATTTTAAGCCTTAAATGACCTAGATGGGGAGAAATAGTAAAAATTGCAGCAGGCCATTCCCGGCCACGGTATTTTTCTCACTTAAAAAGACAGATATTTCCTAGTGTATGCAACACATTGTCCCGCTACAGTGGGAAATGATACCCATTCAACTGTACTCCTGTCTCCACCTCCTTTCACCATATAATAATCAAATGCATCCTCAGCAAGGCCTCAGCAGTTTTTCGATGCATAGACGCTTTTGCCTACCTCAGTCGTATATGTAATTTTAGAAATTAAAGATACCAATGCGAACATACAAGTGTAAATTCTCAAGACATATTTTACTATATAGAGGTTAACACACACTGATTGTCTTGAGTTCCGTTTAAACGCGACATAATAATTTCTGATAGAGGGTAATAAATTATATTGGTGTTGTAGTGCTTTACTCGTACGATGACTGTATTTACAGGACTACTTTGTACAGTAAATTTAAAATAGAGCTATCCGGTCGGTAGCTTCAGAACAATCCAACAAACAGCTCACTCTCCCAATGTCGCTGCTCGTCTGGTTCCAAGCTTTCCAATATCAGTAAATGGTCACCACATTCTCCTGACCTCACTCAAGCCGCATCACAAATGTTGACATAACCTCNTTTTTTTCTCTGCACAAGTTAGCTTTTTTCAGTGCTTTCATTAGGCATTTTCCATTTGGAAAACCAGACTTACAAGAGAGGCATTTGTTGCAAAAAAAAAAAAAAAAAAAAAGAAAAAAAAATATTGTACGCTCATTTTCGATGCATACTTCAATTTAGCCACTTTTTCAACTCCCACACAATGCCCCCGAATATTCGCATACCTAGCTAAGAACTGATGCATCGATTTTACCGGGCAGGGAACAGAGGAATTTGATCGAAAAACAATATGAGAAAAATGAACAGTGCGAAATTTACAGATATTCGTGAAGTGGAATCGAGTGTATCGCATCGCTTATAGGAAATAATTCTGCGATTGTCTGTCAAAAACCTGTCGTATGAAGTGACTACAACAGACCCTCTGATGTCGAGGAGCTGATACTCATTTGTTTTTGTATGCCGGTATAAGCTTGCAAGTACTGGAAGGCTAATTTCAAAAGTGCAGTAATCGAAGGATAGTTTATTGTTTGAACTTATAGTGGATATTATGGAATACTGCAGTCGAAAAATTAGCGATCAACTCCAGCACGCACAAGAAGCCATGACTTCGTTTCGGTGCCTTGAAATAAGAATTATAGTGCTAGTGACACTTCATTGGCTCCATCGATCGATTGGCAAGGGAAAGGAGTGCTAGGCTAGCCCCTTTCGAATTTCAGAAAGGAACTTTGGCTTCGTTACTTCAGATAATTTGGCAGGTGTTAGCATCAATCCGATTAGTCTCGAGACGGCTGAAAACTGCATGTCAAGAAGCAGGGTCAAGTTTTCAGACGGCTCAATGGTAATCAGTTTAGGGTAAAAACCTGAAGCTTTATTCAACGGGGGAAGATGGGGAAGGAGTGACGCGTGTGCTTGTACGAGTAGTTTCAGAGAAATCCAGCATAGATTGGAGTTAGCGTAATTCAGTTTCGCAGTACCAATTGATGAAGCCTTAAGTATGCATTCGCCTCTTCGGCATCAGGTTCTCTTTGTATCGAAGCTGGCATTTATATGCTGAAAATGCTATCAAGATTAGTTAAGTCGTAGCTATTGAGCGTCACTACGATATTAATGCCGGATCGATAGAGCTAGATCATTGAAGAGTCAAAATTTTAAATTTTAGCCAAGAATTTTTGAGTAGTGCAAAAACATCGAGCTACTTTGACTCAAACGGGATGAGCAGAATTTTGGCATTATATGCATTAATTAAGCGAACAATATTGCTCTTCGAATTTTTAGCATTAATGAGATAAGAGCCTCCTCGATATCACTAAGGATGGTGAACACTTCATACGAGAGATGTTTATCGCAGCGGTAAAAAATTTTTTAGTTTCATAGAATGAAATTGATAATAGGGTCAAACTGTTAATAAAATAAGAAATTCACCCCAAAAGTGGAAAAAAAAAAACTGGTAAAAATTATTGAGACGATATTGTCTGACTTGTCCACCAATATCAAACAACATTCATCAAATTAAAAAAAAAAAGATCAAATTTGGCAGACTGTTGAATGGGATTATTTGGCAATGTGTGTATAAATATTGGAGGGAAAAAGCAAATGCCTGTCGTGTAAAGCCTGGATACCGAGGCCGCTTAAGTACATTGCCACTTGCTACTCATTTCAAGTAAACGATTATTTCAATTTTAATTTAATACGTTGGGTATTTTTTACGGTAGTGCAAAAAGTTACTGTGGGTGATTACTTTAAAAACTTGATCTTTCTTTGGGATGCTAGGTTGATTGACGGCTTCCGTGTTGTTTTCTTCCCTACTACAAAATATACAAGCCGGGGACCCCGTAACGGATGGGTTTGTCCATTTAATTATTTAGCGACTGCTGTAGACGAAATGTAGAACGTTTCCTTGCATACGTGTATAACACTTAAGAGTGTATGTATAACGTTCTACTGTCTTGTACTATTCCACGCCCAGCCATAGAGTAGGCCGACATCAAGTGGCCACATAAGAGTCAACACAATAAATGGTAACTAAAACCATAACAACTGCATGTTAATCGTTGCTGAGACCATGACCTAACCTTCACCTCGTGCGTCGTCCGGCAGCGCGAAGTACAAGTTGGCAGCGCAGATAAGGTAATATGAACGACGTGTGAGCTGATCGTCCTGTCTTAAGTTGAGCATGCGATTACATAATGTGGCCCCCGGCATCGCACATCTGTTTGAATCGGCAGGCTCCAGAGATAGCCTGAACTATCTTACAGTAGGCAGCAGAGCGTATATAATTGTGTTATCGGGCATATTCCGCCTTAACCGTATACGTACATAAGTATCACCATGCATGCGCAACTAAAACATATAAACTTTGCTTCCGTTAACGTCTTAATATTCAGTACTATGTTTTCGACTGTTAAGCTGTATCACGCCAAAGAAAATTATGTTTCTAATTGCCACTATCAACGACGTCTAGATATAGTATATTTTAAATTCTTAAGATGGATAGCGCCTAAACCTATGATATTATCAGTTATAAAAGGAAAGGAACTCGAAATATACAAAATTTCAGAATAAAGACTAAAGAAAAAGAGATCCACTTTCATAAACAGTTGTTCCAGAGAACCCTCAGATTTTCCAAAGAATCGTACATATTACACAACTCGGGAACTCCGAGAAATCGAGTTATAAGACCATGTATCATACTATCTCTTATGAACGCGTGTCATTGGTGCTGTTCAGACGCCGTCACCTTGTTTTACTAATCTTGAGTTTATTTTACATCGAAAACCATGCTAACCTACCAGTGATGAATGATCAGCTATATTGAGCGGCGGACAGTACTAAATTCAGCAAAAAGTAATAAAAATAAGCCTTGCCGCTAAGGCTTGCTTGATCTCAGAAGGACAGGTGAGAGAGGCCGGATGCAGGGAAAGAGGAGATCAGTGGCTTCTGTGGTCTAGCAGTAGTCGCACCAACCACCTGCTGCCGAAGAAGGCTTCAGGTAGTACGAAACGTCTGAGATGAGTAAAAAAATAAAGAAATTAAACCAAGGCATACATAAATACTAAATATAAAGTCGACTGTTCGCAAAATTAACGTTTAGGGATAGTGTGTCCCATCTTCAGAAAAATTAAAATTTCAAGCTACACCTATGAGGTAAAAAGGATTTCCTTTATTACTAAAGGTAAAAGAGCATGTGTGTTGTCAGGGGGGGGGGGTCCGATCGTCATGTGCTTTTTGAAGGAGGTTTGAGCTTTTAGATTACTTCTGTAATAACTATTATTAATGAGATTAAAATTGATTACCTTTTACATGTCCGGAATTAATAATTAATTCTGTAGAATTGGCTCTGCCACTTGAGAGAGAGAGAGCCAGACACAGGACTACTGGATGGCGTTTTCAACCGCTTCAGGCGTTTTCGGTTTAAAATTATCACTTACCTCTGGAATTGCCCTGCCCATCCTTCTCAAAATTTCAGGACTGAAGTTCCTGAATAATTATTAGCGCTAAATTGAATGAATTACTTCAAGTGATGAATAAAAGAAAATCTGAAGCTTTACTACTTACGGTAGTCAGTGAGGTATGATCTGTAGCACCCCATGAGCAACAATCCGTTCGCGTTAGCGTACGTAATTCTGAAGGACGCCGTGCAAAAATCTGGATATATCCACCTGAACCAACTCCAATATCTGCACCCCCGATTCATATCTGTAAAGATTCAAAGCGAGTATTAGTGTTAATAATAATACTAGTTATAACTATATTTGTTATGATAACTACACGCCTCAGTATAATTAATAAAGACACAAATAGACCATTTCGCTAACCCAGGGCCCCCTATAAGCGCTACTAAAATGTCATGGCTGACTTGAGCGCTTGCCGACCAACACGAGTAAACGCTGCGGATTTTGGCGATGGAAGTCACACTGGCACAGTTTGAGATATAGACATACGTCACATACTGAACTGTAGCACCAAATTAATAATCTTCAATGTCATGAGATCGTAGTTTCCACTCCATACTTAGGGAGTAGGGACCAAGAAATTAAACCAATGTCCAGTACATATTGTTGAATGCATCGATGTCGGTATTCAACTGAGGCAACAAGTGACATGCTACATTGTCGCGTGTGCTAAGTGTGTTTCAACCAGTTCAACAGAAGGCTACATGTAGCATTCGACTGTATGAGATATGCTACTGGTGGCAACATGTTGCCGTGTTGCTTGCCGCAAGCGCCAAAATTTAGCCTGTTGCCTAGTGTTGAGCGGCAACGGCTTCCCACCAGTCGCGGGAAGTATTCCGTGTTGAAAGCAACAAGATGAATTGGTCCCAAGAAAAAACCGTAGAATTCGTAGAAATTTATTGCAACTTGCAGGGCTGTGGATGTACGCTTGCAAGAATACAAGCATAATTAGGCTAAATTGTATGTACTGCAGGAAATAGCTGATAAATTTAACTGCAGAGAAGGGGAAGAAAAAGTCAAGAATTTGTGCAAGGCTTTTAACCTTGAACATAAGAGTCCAAGATAAGATAGATATGTATCTTCTTCCAGCAAGAAACGTTAGTGGTTTGCTTACGACCTGCATTTGTTCTAAAAAATATGTATATTCTTCTATATCTACAATTTCTCTTGCAGCATTCATTTTTCTTGATGTGGTCTGAACGCAGCCCGTAATTTACGAAGATTCCCGAGCAGCTTGGGTATCCAATAAGGAGCTTCTATAGAGAGGAGGAAGCCAGGAACCTCGCCCGTGGAGCTCAAGAGTCTCTTACGGCTGGCTGTTAACCAGTCGCCGCTTACACCAATATCACATATCAGTAAAGAGTTACTTAATGGCTGTAGCCAGTCGCGTATGCACCAATCGCATATCAGTCACTCGGTTTGTCTGCTGCTCCCCCGTGAAACTCACTGCTCTCCGTCACCTCCACCAATGAGATTCATGAACGCGTCTTCCAGCCATAAGAGATCTGGTTGACTCGCTGGCGAATCTGTGCATGGGTCGCAGGACTCCCTCCTCTATTCAAGCTCCTTGGTATCCAAAATCACTTTACTTCCCATACCGTCAGGACGTTCACTTTTGTTCTTTGGCAACTCTCAATTTCTCTTTGTAATTTAGGGGCTATGAACTAACAAGTCTAGTAAACTATCTTACCGATTTTTAAAACCGAGCCGTAATTCATCATTTATATAGTTATTTGCCAGCTTTTTAAAAAGTAATGGAATAAAATTAAACTTATTAAGTTCTTAATTATAGGTGCTTTCTGGCGGGGCAGTCGTTGATGGGCAGTGGTCGTCAGGCATACTTCCTTCCTCCTTTAGCAACTGCATGCCAGCTGGTACTATTCTGTTTTCCCTTCTTTATCGTCCTATTCTTCTTTTTAGTGCCTGAATTAACTCAACCTAAATAATCTGACTTTTCTGGAGGTTAACTGAATTTAAGTTAACTTGCACCGATGTCGATCGTATAATGTAGTTGGAGCTCTCTTACTCTACCTGCAAGATCGCTTCTTCACAATTTAACCAAATCATCTTTTGAGTAGAGTTTTATCTCTTATATAAATCTTTCAGAATTCTTCTTTTCTTAATTTCCTTAAATCAACCTCTATGCCCTACAAGTGAAATCACACTGGAACACAAATTATCCAGGCGTGTGTTTTTTAGGAGAAATTTGTTCTTTATTAATAATAAAAGTCAATGAAATAGTTCAGCAAATGAAATTATTGATAAGAAAAATCCCAAGTCATCTAGGGAAAAGCCCCTAGGTGTACGCAATTGATACTTACCAACTTGTTTGTTCGCAGCACTTTTGTAGGGACCTGACTGCGGAGTATGAGCTTCTTCTGCGTCACATCACTATTATTTTGGGGAGAGGGGAGGGAGGGGGGGGGTTGTTCCAATCTGCTGAGTATCAGGTTTTCTGCGTCCCATCACTATCATGTCTGGGAGGGGGGGGATTCCAATCTCTGTGGAGCATCAGCTTTTCTGCGTCCCATCACGATTATTTTGAAGAGGAGAGGAGCAAACTGCAGAGTATCAGCTTTTCTGCGTCCCCTCGTTTCTTTTATTTTCGCTAACCACTCATTCACTAGGTGTGCTCATGCAAGCTATGTAATTACTTGAATGGTAGACTTGTTAGATGTCCTTTGTATTAAATGATATTATTCAAATGATAAAGAACAATGTTTCGTACATCATAAACAACATTATTGTGCGAATTTGTTGTTCGTTGTCGATTGGCTCTGAAATTGGCGCATTATTGTATTTGGTTCCAATTTATTACATAGAGCTGGCTGCCTAGGAAGTTGAAGATCCACATTGATTGTCATGCCGTCGCCGCTACCTAACTTACGACGTTCTGAGTCTGCGTTGCTGCCGGCTGATCGTTCGCAGGTGTTTGCGGCATTCACATTGTTCCACTCCTATAGAAGCCAAGACCTATTGTTGTTCAATTTATTTATTGTTGAATTTGTTAACTAGAGCTATGCAGAAATTCAAATTTTTTGGTAAGTTTTTTTTTTTTACTTCTATATCTTCGAAGCATTTAAGTCAGCGTCTTTGTTACCTGTCCATCAATACTGTAAATATTTAACTTTAAGTCTTCGGTGATCGTCTAAGTCCGTATCGAAGCGGTGCTCCACTTTTAGCTGTAAATTGTTGTTATTAAACTAAACATAACTGAATCTTAAAAAAAAACAACATAAATTCCTCCCGGTCGTGGACACCCCAAGACCTTGGTGCTCATCTCAAGCTGAGCCTCGGGCTGAGCAAGTAGTTTCAATTGAGACATCGCATTGCTTTGTTTTGTTGAATTGGTGGAAAAGGTTTTGTGGCATTCAACAGGCAACACAGCATGTAGCATGCCACAAGCAACAATGATGTTGCCGTTTCGAAGGCAACATGTTTCCTTGTTGAAAGCCGCAATCAACGTATTTGCTGAAAGGCAGTCAAATCGCATGCTACAATTTGCCTATTTTTGCTCGTTGGAATCCCGCCTCGAAATGTTCAGGCAAAGAACACTTCGTCCACGGCTTCAGCTCACCAAGTCAGGGTGGAGCGATGTGACTACGAGAACGCGGACCCAAGCAAGGCCCTCTAGAGGAAGGGGCCTTGACCTAAGGGGACAAGCGGGTGATCATCAGAGGCCAGCGTCCTCGGGTGTTATGCCTAAATTATTTTGTACACAATTCACGACCCTATATGCATCTGCCAGGTAGGTGAGAAAGTAATGTCCGATTGAAAAATATATATACAGTATATTAATAAAGAAAAAAAAAACAAGTTTCAGTTGGCGTACCATTGAAGAATCACTAGAAGAGGCTACGCTTAGGCATTCTGTAAGCTTCATAGTGGTAATGGAAGAGCTCTCTATACAACGAATGCTTTCAATAATGTTGAATTGGTTTTCATTCTATTTTTGGCATTTCTTTCAAAGTTAAATCACTCACAACTTCGGAAGCGAGACAACAACCTCCTGCAACCTCTTCTATTCGCTACATCAACCTAGGTTCATAAGTGTTCTGAATAGATCCAGCCGCCGCACTTGCATCAGCACCTTCATAAAATTCTTCGAGTAAACCTGCTCTAACATGACCGTAAGGTGGGACAAATAAAGGGATAATTTTTTCATGTGCAATCGTTAGATAATTTCAAAGAAACTGATACATGTTATATACAGTGGTAAAAAAATTAATAAGGTTATAAGAATAAAAAATTGATATATTCGACATGAAAAATTAGTCTTGGAAATTGGACATTATACTTCTGCACCAACCTGATGCACATACTGGCTCACACATGCATAAATATATATGTAAATATGCACATAAAATATGGCACATTCGTCGTGTAATGGTTCTGTGCTGAGGCCATCTGTACATAGGTGGCGTTGGCTGAGGCTATGTCACGTCGGACGTGTAAAGGAGTTGGACAAAGGCTGGACAGAGGCAGCAATAAATCAAAGTAACAGTTACAGACAACATCGTTATCAGCAAACACAGAACTGACCTTCCACGGGAGCCCAACCTTACTCGAAGCACTTGGCACTAGTCTCCGCGCGTCAAACGGAGACTTCTTATCGGAGAGGACGCCGAGTATCTCCAGAGAGTTTGACTCTTACAACACAGTGTTATCATTGTTCAGTGATGGATTCTGGACAATAGCATCCAACGCTAAATGACAGTGTCTATTTTGCAGTCAAATTCATACTTTAAGCAGATCACCATTCACTAATCTGAGACTGGTCTCTGTTCAAAGCCTAGGCGACTACTTCACGCGTGTTAGGCCCAATTAAAAATTTTCGGTGGAACAAACGCGGCGTATGGTGTTCACCTGGTCGCCTTTTTGAGCGGGGCATCCGTGAGGCTCGGGTGCTGCTGCCAGCGATGCGCGCAAAAATTCCCCACCGTGCCCGCACCTCGTTCCGAACATAAATCACCCATACTGGGCGCCCTTTCCCGACCGTGTTCCACGGATATTCCACGTCTTGGCCAAAATAGCAGTATACTGCTACTTCTGCGGAGGCGTGGAATATCCGTGGAACACGGTCGGGCAAGCGCGCCCTGTATGGGTGATTTATGTTCGGAACGAGATCGCCCAAGCCACCCCCCAAAAACGTGCATAGCGACCGTGCAGCACCCGAGCCTCACGGATGCCCCGCTCCAAGAGGCGACCTGTGGCGGCCATGTGTGGCCAAACGCCACGGTAGTTCCACCGAAAATTTTTAATTGGGGGGGTGCGAACCATATCTATTCAAGTGGAATTATTGGTATAGCTGATCATGGTATTGTTTCGGTAAGAGGGCACGTGACTAATGCTTAAAACTACCAACAGCAAGAGATCTATAGGCTGTCCCAAAGAATTTTCGAAACAACGCCTCACCCCCTCCTTGGCAGACTGATAGCAGCTCTGCATCTGATACTGTAAGCCCAGGTTCAAGCTTTGGACGCTGATGGCGCTAGCAACTGATTTAACTCCATGGAGCACTCCGGCGTCGACAGACATTAAAAACGGGGCAAGGGATCTTCAAATTAACTCTCATCAATGACTTCTTCTGCTCTTGACGAGACAAGATCTTCAAAACGCTAGAATATGTGCAATAAGAAACCTTGTTAGAGGTATCTACCGTGTGCAAGATTATCAGTCACCATAATTATTTTTATCTTTATTATTATCAAACAACCATCAGCTATCGCACGCTGCACACACTCAGCAATAATCTCAAACATACGATTGCTATATTCGCTCAAATATTTACAGATTGCCTCAACGTTAAGACAAGAGAAAAAAAAAGCGCTCTTTCGTCTAGCTGAGGATAGTAAAATCTGATGACACTTTATAACTTCAAGGTGAACCGTAAATGTGCTGGTTGTAAACTATCTAACAAGCACAGCCAATGGCAGTGCATACAATTAACAAACAAGGGCCAAACAATGAACTACAATGCAAAGTAGTCAGACATGAAGGTATTACCTGCTAATTGTCTAATCTAATACTAAGAATGACCGTCGTGTGTTTATATATATATTTGTATTTATTTATTTATATGTTCGGTGTCACGCTCTTAACGAAATAAATAGGCGGAAATTAGCCCAGGTTGGAGGCTCTTGCTGTCCTCTCAAGCTCCATTGAAAGTGATAGGCAGAAAATAGGCCGAGTTGCAGAAGATAGCCAACGTATCTTAAGCAGGGACAGTTGAAATTTCAACAATGAAGACATCGAAGGCTTAGTCTGATTTGTACGAGTATTAGCTTCTCCATAGATCGAATCTACGGCAAAAAGTATAGGGCGACCTTATGTCTGAATGCACTTCTTACATTGCCGAAGTTGAAATCGTAGCACTGAAGATACCTGAAGCTTCCGTTGGCACTCTCATGCTTCTTGATTCGTAGTTTCTTCCCACGGATGATTTCGTTGCTTGAGCTATTCTTCCCACTTTGATGCAATTATCAATGAAACCGAGGAAACATAAGTTTACACGGGCAGTAGACAATTATTTCTTCTAGCTTACTGATTTCCTCTGACGAAGCAGTTTTTTCTTCAAAGGTCAAAATTTGAGAACCTCATATGAAACAGATATTTGAGGTGGAAAGACGGTATCAACGGTATCGTTGCTACGGATCGAGCGAACACATTGTATATAAGCTGCCATTTTGTTTTACTCAAGATGTTACTTCTGCCTATCTATATAGAAGACCTAAGGATGACAGCTCGACAAAAAGGATCAATGAAGAAAAGAAGAAAATTAAGAAGCAAATAAGAGAAGAGGAGATTCCGCACCGGCCCAGAGGCATTACCTTACATTTGATACCTTTGATGATACTTCGGACGAGGTCCAGGCGACGTTACGCACGTCACCCATCTTGTGCAGAGGTGATGCTGCAGTCCGTGACCAGCGGGGTGGCTAACAGCGAGTTATCCCCACAGTTGACGTAGCCGCTTACAGCAGGTTTATCTGGCACTTTCAGTAAGCATGCGTCC